>CAJNIZ010037147.1:48490-67115 GCA_905231905.1 Symbiodinium pilosum
AACCCTGAACCCTGAACTGTCAACCTTCACCTAAGCTCCAATCCCTGAGGCCAAGTTGTCGATTGAACAAATTCCCCTTAAGTATGGTCTTCCACACACCCCTCCCCCCCCCCCCGCGTAAGACTTTGAGAGACTCCCTTCTGAGTTCGTTTCTTGTTTGCCTTTCTTTCCTGGCAGCTCCTTGCTTCCACTTTTCTGTTGTGGGGAATTGGATATCAGTTTTGAGGCTTTGGGTCCAGGATGTGAGATTCATGGTTTCAGGCCTGGGGCGCCTCGGATTTCAGGTTTAGGATTTAGGGTCTAGGGTTAAAGTTCGGGCGGATTTTCTATGGCAGTGACAAACAGAGGTGTAGGTCGCAACTTGGAGATCCTTGTAGAATCAGAATCGTAATCCCTATCAGGCACTTCGGCAGCAAGCTGCTCACGTCCGACACCCTAAACGCCGAGAACTGGCTTACAACAGCCATTCCAATCCACAACACCAACCCCTTACAGCCGTCTACGCCCAAAAATCTGAGATCCGCATTGACCTTTCAAAACCTAAACCATGAACCCTAAACCCTAAAAGCTACAGCTGAAAGTTCGCTTTCCAGCCACCAACGCGCCGATGTTCTTCGGCAGTTCTTGGAGCTTGTTGGAACTCCTCGGCTCGTTCGATCGGGGCTCTTTGGTAGACATCATCCACAATGGAGACGTAAATAGAAAATCGAATGCCAAGTGAAATGCAAGCTGGGTTCTAACGGGGTTTTAGCTCTGAAAACCGTGAACACCCAAACCCACCAATCAGTAAACGCTGAAAGCCACAAACGTTGCGAATTCCATGCCCTGCAGCCGAGTGGCAGATGCATCACTTTGAGTCTGAGCAGCTTTGCAATAGCTTTTGGAAGATGGGTCCTCGCTGCAAACAAATAAAACTGGTGCTGGAGACTTTGGGGGGTTGGCGGCTGCAATGGAAGAAAAAGAAGCAGCAGCAGCAGCAATTGCAGCAGCAGTGGCGACGGCGGGGCCGCGGACAGCCGCAGCGGCAGCAGCACTAGCAGCAGAATCAGAGGAACAGGCGGAGCAGGAGGAGCAGAAGCAGGAGGGAAAACAGTACAGCAGCGGAAGGAATTGGCGAAAGAGTCAGAGCGCGACTGGGATGAAGGAAAAAAGGGTGGCTTGGTGCTTGAAGCCAAATCTTGCTTTGAAGCACCATGTTGTTTGCAGTAAGGGGTATGAGAGCGGGTAGTCTTCGAGTCTGGATCTCATGCGTCAGGGATGCGGGGGGCTCTCAAAAGGCTTTTGGGAGTTCAAAGGGATTAAGCGGAGTCTCTACCAGAGATTATACAGGGACCGTTTCAATAGGCTTCCAGATAAGCTGTTTTCATAGTGCACCGCGGCAGTCCTGGTGAGCAGAAACAAATAATTTTGAATCTATCCCAGAATGGGTTCAGGAGTTTAGGGTGTAAGGTGTAGGGGTTAGAGTGTAGGGCTGAGAGTTTAGAAATTGAATTGGCTGCTTGTTTGGTAGAAGGAGGCTAGATACCGTGCTGCACAATACGCAGATGTCCCTTGAAACCCTGAACCCTAAACCCTAAAGCACGAGCACTGTCCATTAATACTCGATGTCACAATAGATACGCATCCTGTGGCTCTAGACTCTAGTCCCGTCGCCCACCTCTTCAGAAGCCTTAGAAGAAACTCCAGGCCTTGAACTGAAACCTAACGGATACATGGTTGTTTAAGGGTTTTGCGTTGCTTTTGGGTTTAGAGCCTGAAGGATGAACCATCTTATCCCCTTACAGGATGAACTTTTGCTTAGGGTTTAGGGTTTAGGGTTTAGGGTCCCAATGATGAACCTGATGTAATTACATTCGATTGGACCCCCCCAAAAAAAAAACTGTTAGTCCCAATATACACGCTAAGCCCTGCGTTAGCGTGATGCTTCTTGCAGGCAAAGGTCAGCACGGAGCCCCGAATCTGGATCTGCTCCATCTGCATATTGAAACGACATATAGATTGCAATAGGACATGAGGTACTATGAAGGAATGTGTTATCATATAATCCAGTATGGACTAGATTGGAATACAACAGCTCAATATAGCATGATGCAATACGCAATGTAAAACCCTAACAGAAAAGTTTGTGCGTGTATGTATGCGGGCAGAGCCCCGATCTACAATTAGTTACCTTGGCTATGATGGTAAACACACTTAGATCTTTGAGTTCTGCGTAGGACCGAGAGCTTGGGTTCTGAGGCTTGGTTGAAGAGTGGCCGTTGATTCTTGTACGGATCATGAGTACTTGGAGGGCCATGGGGACTTGGTAAGTACGTTGATAACCCGTATAAGCCATCTAATTACCCCAAGTATCCCCATTCTTAGCATACTTACTAAGTCCCGATTGCCCTAACCCCTAAACCCTAACCTACTTACTAAGTCCTCAAGACCCTCCGAATAATGGGATGGCCTCAAAGGGCTGTTTTGGTCTTGAGGAGAGATGCCTCAGACCTAGGGCTAGACTGTGCATCATATCGGATTTAGGGTTTAGGGTTTCGGCTTTAGGGTTTAGGGTTTAGGTCGAGGCCTAGATGAAAGACAGCAGCCATGTCCGCAGCAAAGCAGCATGCGCAGTCTTTAAAGTGAGCAAAATGCAGCAGAGACTCCACCCCAAAATCCTCAAGCCACATCCCTCCACTCCAAATTCCTACAGCTACACCCTATAATCACCAAATCACAATCCTTTCAAACACCAAACTCTGTGCCCATCAAACCCTAATTCATAGACTAGCATAGACCCAAACCCTAATTCATAGACTATCATAGACACAAACCCTAATTCATCGAATATCATAGACACAAACCCTTATTCATAGATTGTCATAGACCCTGAACTCCTAAACCCCAAACCCCCAAAACATCTCAGCCTTCATGGCATCCTCGAAGTGCTCCAATGCCAAAGCAGCGGCCATTTGCGCTTCGAGGGGATCCGGTGAGAGTTGCACCGTGGCACCTCCAGGAGTCGAGGTTTAGCACTTAAGCATTGGAGTCTAAAGGTTGAGGGTTTCTGGATAAGGATTTAAGGTTTAGGAGGGTTGAGGGATTAGCGCGTGGGAGGGCTCCTGGATTAGCATTTGAATCCCTACTTGAGCTATAATCTAAACTCCTAGCCCCTATAATCCTCCCCTATATAAACCCCTTTTAAGGAGTTTAAGACTATAGCTCATTGGATATCCCTTCTGGCAGTAAGGGATTCAACCCTAAACCCTAAACCCTAAACTCTACCAGAGGCAAGGCACAGCTGTCTGCCAGCACCAGTGATGTGCCATCCTAGCCGCCGGTGAGAGGTTGGGGTGCAGAGCTATCTGTGGGGTTGGTAAGGTAGTAGTTTAAGCTTTAGGGTTTAGGGTTTTGGGTTTTGGGTTTGGGGTTTATAGGGTTTAGGGCTTAGGGTTTAGGACTTGGAGCTTTCTCGAAATGAGTGATCCACTTTGGAGATACCTGTACTAAGCATTGTAATATATTGGGGTCAATATTGGGCACTCTCAGTCTCGACTTATGGAAACAACCATTTAGTGCCTTGCTCAATGTAGGGGAGGCCTTATTCTTTACTGGGCCAAAAAATGCTTGTTGAATCGCTGTTTGCTGGAACGGCTGAATCAAAGGCCTGTCTCTATGTTTCCATTCGCCCACATGCTTCAAAGGCCGCCCCCCCTATCCCAAGACATTGGATACCGGGAAAGTACTCGCGACGGAGTCCCTTCTAGAAGTGCGAAAACTCTGGTTTTATGGAAGTTCAGGTGAAGTGGGTATGCAAAATGTGATGAGGTCTGCACGCCTGAGCCCATTCCCGAAGTTGGGCTTACGTGAGCTGGCTTGGGCTGCATTATAGTCCCCCTTAAGTAGGTAGAATATGGGGTATAATTATGGGGATGATATTATAACATACCCCAGGCCATATTCTATCTACTTAAGGGGGACTAGAGGTCCCCACTGCCCGGCCCCCGATAAAAGTTTACGGTTTTCGGCGTAGGGTCCTGAACCCCAAACCCTGTGCTCTGCAGGGTCTGTGGTTTCTAGGGTCCTCCAATTCTGCATGCGATGCGCAGACCAGTCGCACCTGAGAGGAAGAGCTGGCATTCTGTTTGGACAGCGTGGAAATGAACAGAACACTGTCATGGGGCTGTAGATGAAATAAATGGGGATTTTGAAGTGGTCAGAAACAGGGTCCACTCCCCAACCCTTTCTGAAGCACCAGTAAGTATTCTTCAAACTTTCTAGAAAATATTATGAATTTCTATAAGTCCTCCTCATCATTCAATATTCAACGATGGGTCTGTGCAAAGACTCATGACAGCAACAGCCGAACGAGCAGCGGCAGCAGTGACCGTGCCGACTGCGGCAATGACAACAGTACCGGCACTTGCACGCTGGGGGAGCTGTGAACAATTTCGCCACTTACGGGTATACCCTGGACCACTCAGTATGAGACAGCAATTGGGTGCGCGGAACCCCCTAAAACCCGGTGTACTCCCTCTTTGCAGACCCGGGCAACCACCCCCCTCGAGTGGTGGGCGGCCCAGCCGAGCCCCACGGAGCAACAACGAGCAACTTCTGCGCGCCCCGAAAGCCGAGGCGTGTGCGCGATCGCGTTTTACAAATACTGTGACGCAAACTGACAATAACCATGGTGACACACGTCCAACATCTGCACAACGCTGTAGTGGAACCCCTGCATGATCCCCATAAGCCTGTCTAAGAACATCAAGAAATCCAACTCTGCTTGCGTAGGCCTTTGATAAACTCCAAACCCCAATCCCAAACCTACACCTCCCCCATCTTAAGCCCTCGATCGTACCACTATCACCCTGAGGCCTATGTTCCCAGGTTAAAATGAACCATTAGGGATTAGGGTTTAGGTTCTAGGCTTTAAGGTGTAAGCTAAAAAATACGCTGCCCAAACGGAGAAGACACCACCATCCATGCACCTACCAAGGACCCAAAACCCTTAACCCTAAATAGTAGTTTCCACTGTGTTTTCCATTATCCCTATATAACCCCTACAGAATCCCTATAATCCCTGTAGCCTCCATTTTCTTTTCCATTATCCCTATATAGACCCAATTTCTAGAAGAAAGTGTGTCCAAATTTGTCAGCACGGGAAACCAAAGACCGCGCGGTTCAGGGTTTAGGGTTGCAGCTGCCTAATTTAAGGTCCACCTGAGGCGCCCTATACCATAGCTATACAAGGAGTCCAGGACCATAATATGGGTAAGTATTCAGGTGTCTACACTACATCCACATCATCCGACGCAAGACGGTACCTCAGAAGGGAACCAAATAAGATCCTACCACACGAAATCCAAACAGGAAGAGCTGGTCGTGGAACCCAGATCCTCAGCCCCCAACGCCCCAAATTTATTCATGCTTGGACTCTGATCCGGACAATAACCCTACATTATACTTGCCCTAATGTTTCTGGGCAGATCCTAAACCCTAAACAATTCCCAGCTGCCCTGTCCCGGTCCACATCCAGGAGCTTCGCTACCGCGTCCCGCGCATCCGCCACGGGCACGGAGGCTCCCAGGGGCCTAAGCTCACTGTGTTTGGGTTTAGGGTTTAGAGTTTAGGGTTTAAGGTTTAGAGTTTAAGGTTTAGGGTTGACGGTTTAGGGGACTCCCGTCGTGCGTTTAAGGGGCCTTAGGAGATTACCGTTCATATGAGCCATAGTCTACACTCCTAATATCCCCCAAGATAACCCTTATAGAAGTCCCCTATATAATCCCTCATAGAACCCCCTTTACGGAGTTTAGATTATGGTTCATATAAGGGCTGTATTGGGCTGTAAAGATTGAGAGTTCAGGGTTAGGGTTTCATGGAGGAAGCTATCTTGATTAGGGCTTTCGGGCTCAGGGGTTTGGGATGTAGGTTTGGGCAACAGGGTTTGGATTCTACTTAGGTGCCAAGAGTAGGTTTTAAAAAAAAGTAGGCAAAATACAGTACAAAAGGCAATTATCGTTACATACTTTTGTAGTTCAGGTAGAAATTAGCCTAAAGACAGCACAAAAAGATACTATTTTTACAGACTTTTGTGGTTCAGGTAGAGATTAGAGATGAAGGTTCCGAGATGAGGGACTAGGGCTTGGCCATGGGTTTGGTTTAGGACCCTGAACCCTAAACCCCTGAGCCCCTATGGTTAAGGGTTAGGGGTTTAGGGCTTAGGGTTTAGAGATTAGTGTCTAAACCCCACTGGTAACCCTGTATCTGTCCCAAAACCCTAAATCATATGCGGACTGCACAGCTCCCACCTACATGATAGACCAAACTCCTAGTATCCCCCTTCAGAAGCCCGATAATACTCCCCTGCAGAATCCCAGACAAAAACCTTCAAGGAGTTTAAATAATAGATGATAGTTTCCATTTTATTTTCCATTATCCCAATATAACCCCAATATACCCCCAACATTACCCCAATGGGCACCTATTTCCCCTAAACCCAATGACAGCTCACATGAAACCTTGCAATAAGAACTCAGATGGTAGCTTCTAGCAACCAGGGGTCTAGGATTTAGGGTTTAGGGTTTTAGGGAGTAGGATTTATGGGTGTCGTTTTTGGGAGGGGTTTAGGGTTTCGGCTTCTAGTCTAGGAATTAGAGGTCCTTTGGGGGGTCCGCGTAATAAGTGCTGCAAAATTTTGTTCTCCAAAGAAAAACCACCGATTTTGGCAGCAAATACCCCGAAATTTCTATGTCGTGCCCCCACATGCCGTAGCAGCTGCAGCACGCCTTGAACTAGGGCTCTCTAACATTTGAGCTTCCCGAAATGGGTCCAAACCAGGTCCGATTCTGGCAACAAGTACCCTAAGCCCTGAACCCTCACGGCGCCCCTAAACCGGGCCAAGTATGCACCTCCAAGACGGGAGTGGAAATCCGTACACCCTGGCTAAACCAAGCTTACTTTTCATGATGTTCCACCTAACCCCCAAAAAATCTGACTAGGTGAGTCCCTTGGGTTTAGGGTTCAGCGTAAGAAAGCTACTCACTAGGCCAGGCAGTAAAGCGTCCCCAACTCCCCTTCGCATGCCACAGCTTCACCGCTGAGAAGTCGAAATGCCATGGCGCCCACGGGCGGAATTCAGGATGTTTAGCGCCGGGCTTGGAGGTCTTCTAAGGTTTAGGATTTAGGGTTAAGGGTTTAGGGTTACGATCTCCAAGCTGTTTCAAAATCAAGTAGCAATGTAGCAATCATCTACACCTTCAACTTTGAAAATGAGTGCTCCAAGCGCTTGGAACTGCCACCCTCAGATGTAAACCGTGTGGTCTGCGATGCTGGGTTTTGCACCATGTCGAGCTCTAGACTAAACCCTAAACCTCTTGTTCCAATAGGCCCTTCAGGTACTTGATACTATAGCTGTAATTATGATCCCAGTTTCCATTTCACTTTCTTTTCCATTTGATTCTCCGCTATAACCCCAATATAACCCCAATATAATCCCAATATAACCCCTGTATAACCCCAATATAATCCCAAGATAAACCCAACATAATCCTACAAAGGTTCTAGGTAAACAATATGACGACTTCAATGTGCATGGCTTCGGACACAAAGCTTCGGCATGAGCAGGACCAACGGTTTAGAGGTTCAGGCCCCAGGGTCAGCGCCCTTAATTTTGGGTTTGGGGTTCAGGGTTTAGGGGTTACAATTTAGGCTTCTGGGTTCAGGGTTCCGGGTCCAGGGTTTTGGGTTTAGGGTTAGGGGCCCTTGGATCAAGAAATCTCAAAGTGTATTCTGAGAATCCTAACAAGGGGTATTCATAGGCAGGAATCTATGGCAGGATCAATGAAATCTTTAAGGGGAGCCATGTAATAAATCCTAAGCCACAGGGTGCCCATGACGAAGGGCTCCCTGAGACTTCCTCGAAGCCTCCCTACCAAGTCACCGGGCTTCCTCAAAATACTCAGGACTCATGTGAGCTATAGTCTAAACTCCCCGTATCCCCCTTCAGAACCCCTGTAATACTCCCCTAGATAATCCCGTATATAACCCCCTTCAAAAGTCTAGACTATAGCTCTTTTAAGAGACCACGACTCGGGACAACCCGCCTGTGAAGATTTCCTACAATCCATCTCCCCCTGATAGTACACACCCCAACCCCCCGGATTTAGGGTTTAGTATTCTGTAGTAACCCTAAACCCTAAACCCTAAACCTATCTACCGTATATGACCTGCCGGACCTTTCATGGCTAAGTCACCTAACCTTCGAACCTAACATTAAAAAAAAAAGACCAACACATGCCCTGCCTGAACTAAACTAAAACTCTCTAAAAGCCAATGCCCCTGACCTTCGAGGTTAAAACTTTGAAGCCACATCCTAAACATTAGGGCCGTATTCTCCAGGGGAGCCAGAACCACAAGTTTGATTACTTTCAATGTAAACCTTGACCCCAGTAAACCATACTACAACCCCGGTTTCCATCTAGCTTTAGATTTGTTGTTTCCATCTGAGTTCTGTATAACTCATGATACCTCTACATACCCCATACATCCCCATATAAGACATATCTCTAAGCCCGAAACCCTAAACCTACATTACACCCTCCCTGCGTAAACCGCGATAGAAGCCCTATAGAATATCTTGGAGGCGAACAAAGCGCTGCTTCTCATGTACGGCATGGCAGCCAAAGTTCTTCCCGATGGTGACATGCCAATACCTAAGTTCTAGATAGGATTTAGGTTTAGGGTTTACACTTAGGGTCAAAAGGATGTTGGTTAATCCTAAACCCAATACCATTAACCCTCAATGCTGACCCTTTCAAAGGATCGTAAGCATACACACTTCTTGGCCGGGGTCCATCGTTGTGTGTCACAGGTTCCTTTAGGGTTTGCTGCTTGCAGTATGGAACTTAGGATTGTGCAATAGCAGCGCCATTTACAGCGCAAGGACTACATGGGGACTTCAAAGGGGATATAAGACTCCCCGACAAGGATTGTGGGTCCAATGGGGGTGGTCTACTTGGAGGCCCATGGGACTTAGCAACCACACATAACTGGGCTGAGAACTCTACTTATAACCCCCTAGATGGGCTTATAGGGGTTACCCCAATTATAAGTAGGGTTATAATCCCAGTTACAAGTAGTGCTCAAGATGTTAAGAACGTGGCTCCAGAACAAGCAGGGTACCCACAGCTCAGCCCTTAAAAATGGGATTGAGGGTCTAGGGTTGAGGGATTTTGGAAAACAACCCCGATAATGAGGACCCCATAAGAGCCAAGTGATAGTCATTGGGCTCATCTTTTGGGCGTTGGGGCAACCAAACTCCCCTTATAACCGTAAGGACACCTTACGTGTCTGTCGGAAGGACTATTCCCAACGCGGCGGGTGTCGTTTTGGTATCCTTCTGGTCGGGGCAGTTCGTATCATACAGCGGCCTAAATACTTGCCAACATCATTTGCAACATACTTATGCAAGAAATCTAGAACCACAATATCTTGGTAATCCTCCCTATAGAGCCCTAAATACCAAGCTTCCATTTCATCTTCAAGTTTCTTATCCATGTCATTCTCCGTCATTCTACCCCTAAACACAATTCAAACCCTAATTCCTAAAACCCTGTCGCCGCCAAGACCCCAAACCCCAAAGCCCAAAACCCAAACCATAAACCCAAGCTTTTGCAGTATTTGCGTGGAAAAGAAGGGGACGCTTTTGGCGGGCTGATGCATCAAAAGCTCCCTTGGGGCCAGCTTCAACGTGAAATGCCATATGAACATATACAGCTACGGTTGAAGGCTTACAGCTTAAGGTTTAGGGCTTACTGTAGAGTTTAGGGTTCCGACCTTAGGGTTTAGGGTTTGGGCTTGGGGTTGAGGGTTTAGAACAATACCGTGCTGGCTCAAAATTAAACAGTTCAAAAAAGAATACCCAGGAGATTTTTGCTCCCTCTAAGGCCTCTCCTAGCCTGCCGAACATCCCAACTTTGTTTGGAGAACCTGCGTAAACACCTGCAAGAGCACCAAACCCTAAACCCTACACCCTAAGCACGCCTTAAATCCATATGAGCCATTGTCTAAACTCCTAGTATCCCCCTTAATAACCCCTATAGTAGTTCAAGGAAAACACATTCATGACAAGTTTTGTAATTATATGTGTGTATACACCTCAGAGCGTATCAGGATCCCTAATATGATGTGAGGATTCCCTTTAACTTTCATATACACCTCAAAGTCATATCCGCTAGGATCCCTAAGATGCTGTAAGTGAGGGGACCTTAGTAGAGGCCTATATAACCTTCAAGGTTTAGGGTTAAGGGTTTAGGGTTTAGGGGTTAGGGTTCAGGGTGACCATACTAGGGTTCCTAATGGTGTACACCTTCATTTCGGGATCCTTAATATGATAATCCCTTATATAACCCCCCTTGAAGGAGTTTAGACTATGGCTCATATAGCACTGTCCACACCCTCCACCGCCCTTCACACCCCAACCCCCTCCCTAGGAGCAACCCAGTCACGGCTTGTGGTTCTCGTCCAAGTGCTGCTTGATCTTCTGGGCAATTTTCGTCCCTTCAGAGCACTGTGGCATGATGAGGCGTCCACTGTACCTTAAACTCTGCACTCTAAGCCCTGCAACCCCAAACCCTAAACCCTGAACTCTGAACCCCAAACCTTGAAGACTATGCTCTGGACCCTATACCTTAAACCCTAAACTCTGAACCCTAAACCTTAAGGCAAAACCCTTGAGTTTGGGGGGTCGCTTCTTTTTTGGGCCCCAGGCTTGCAAGGGCAAGGGGTTCTTGAAAAATCAAGGGACCGCAACCCCTGTTTTACTCAAACTTACCTGTATTACTCCGCAAAAAGGATGCTAATTTACCAAAACTGTGGGTATCATTTTTGGCGGTACCTATTACAAGGATTGAAGTATTTGGGGGGGGTCTATGTTGGGGTACCCCTATTTTGGGGAAATTACCAGATTTCCTACGAAGCCGCTTGGGTTTGTCTCGGGATTAAGCTGAGGCTTGCACTGGGTTGCGGTTAAGGAACTCAAGTCAATTATATGGGAGTTTCCCAAAATTAGGGGTACCCTTTTGGGGGTCCCTTTAATAGGGACTATAGCATTCTGGGGTCTATATTGGGGCCCCCCTATTTCGGGAAACGATCATATACTATAACAAGGAAACTCTATGATTTACTATACACCCAGATTATGGTAACTTAATTTAAGGTGCTTAACAGCAGCCCAATCTAACCTGCAGGTTATTAGCCGCAGGTTTGCCACTTCAATAAGCCCATACGAGCTACAGACATTAGTATCCAGGTAGTGAATGGACATGGCTTCCATATTAGGGACTATAGTAAACTACAAGAGGGACCTATACATCCACGGTTAAGGGCCCCTTCACAAGCCGAATATTGACAGCGGCTCATATGTGATTCAACCTGTCCTCGTTCAATGGCGAATGAGGATCAAAGACTGTGGCTATAACTTTGGGTTTAGGGTTAGGGTATGAAAAGGCAAGTGTGTCCTATTTTTTGAAACCCATGGTGCCTCTTCCCACGGGTCAGACATCGAGCGGTTCAATGACAGACACTACACTCAAGCCACTTCTGCTGATATGCGGCCCACCTGGTGCATGTAAACCAGCAACCCTCTCCAACTAACGCGGAAGCACAAAACGGGCCGCACCAAGACGTCTGTGCTTTCGCAAGAGGCGTGCGTGGGTTTGCATGGTAGCTGGGAAGTATGTCCGTTCTGCTTCACCTAAAAGCAGGATCGCGTCCGAAAAAATATTAAGTTGGCCCTTACATTGCAGAATCCCCGCAAGCCCCTATGCTTCCTCTTTAGTAGGGGGATCTTGTCCATATTCTATCTACTTAATAGGGACCATATAAACATCATGTTCCATGCATTTGGAGAAGACTGAAGTAGCCCGCAGTTGCGGCCTTCGCGCTCTTGTCTTCCAAACTCTTCGAGAGCGGACTGAGAGATCTTAACCTTGTTAGGGTTTAGGGCTTAAGGTTCAGGATCAGGATTTGGAATTTAAACGTACCGGGTAGCTGTAGGATTGGAATATACTTTGCTTCGGAGTTCAGGGAATAAGACTTAGGGCTTCGATTCGATCATCTAAGAAAATGCTTGAAGACTACTTGGAGGCCCATGGGACTTAGCAACCACTCATAACTGGGCTGAGAACTCTACTTATAACCCCCTAGATGGGCTTATAGGGGTTACCCCAATTATAAGTAGGGTTATAATCCCAGTTACAAGTAGTGCTCAAGACCAGCTCTGACAACTCAGCCGAAAGCCCCAAGCCCCTGCAGCCGGCTTCCTAAAACAAGGGGACACCAATGTAGACCCATGTAGACCCCAATATACTACAATCCTTATTATGGGGACCCCCAAAAAGGTACCCCTAATTTGGGAAACTCCCATATCCCCTACTAAGGGTACTAAAGCCATGAAATTATCCTTGCACTGTCCTGGCGGAGGGACCCAGCGAACGGTTTAGGATTTAGGGTTTAAGGTTTAGGGTTTAGGGTTTAGGGTTTAGGGTTTGGTGCTTCGGGTGGTTTAGGACTTCGGACTTAGAGTTTAAAGCTTAGGGCTCTCAAATCCAGAAATCCAGAGGCGCGATTTGGGTACAGCATCCGAAGCTTTATTCCTCTTAAACAATTCACCTCAGAGCCCTCGTCAAACTAAATGAGGATATATAGGGTGATATAAGGCTGAATGGGATTAAATAGGGTTGTTTAGGGATATATAGGGTGTATATATATATATATATGAAAGTCCAAGGCCTGAAGCCCTGCACCTTACACTCTGAACCCTCAACCCTAAACCTTGCCTTCCAGCCCGGCACCCTCAACCCCTATACCTCAGACCCTGAATCCGCGAAACTCGAAGCCGTAAACCCAAAATCTTAACTCAGGGTTTAGGGTTTAGGGTTATAAGAAAGACCCAACTGCCGGTTCAGGCTAGTTACTTGCCCACAGGAGATCTGAGCTACACATCGGGATCTCAAGCTTATCCCGAAACCTTAAACCCTGAACCTTAAACCCTAATCACGGTGCCCATCCAAGAAACAAAAGCTCACCCACAACCTCAAGAGAGGTGCAGAGTCAACCAGATCGTAGAACCCAACCCCTTTACCTTAAATGTTGGGGTTTACCTGGTGTTTAGGGTTTAGGGTGTAGGGATTAAGTTGAAAGATTCGGGTTTGTAGGGCTTTAGGGATTAGGGTTTAGGATATAGGGTTCAGCCTGCAAAAAACTGAGGTCAGCACAGCATCCTCTAGCATGTCATCGGGCATGTCAGGCGGCCACAGGATCCGGGCCTTGGTCTTTTGGGGGGTCTCAGAGTTATAGTCCCCCTTAAGTNNTAGAATATGGGTCCCTTTAAGGGGGTTATATAGGGGTTATATAGGGATAATGGAAAAGAAAATGGAAACTACTATTTAGGGTTAGGGTTTAGGGGTTATAGTCCTTCTTAAGTAGATAGAATACGGGGTATATGGGGATCTTATTATAATATACCCAAAGCCATATTCTATCTACTTAAGGGGGACTATAGGCTATCAGAGGGATCTCTCCAAACTAAGATTCAGGGCTTATGGTTTTGGGTGGTTTAGGGTTGAGGAGGGCTTAAAGACAAAGTTCAAGCTTGGGGTAGAATGAGGACACGCGCTACGCTGGCAGAGAAATATGTCTCTCCAATTGCATAGCTCTCTCGTATCCCAGTCCCTAGCATCTCATGGCTGGTGGAACCTCTATACACTTCATTATACTAAATATGCTATAATATACTATACTATATCATATTATACTATATTATACTACAGCTCCAGCACGTGTCGGCATGCGCATGCACACTGTGTAGCGGAAGAATCCAGATGCGTGCTGAGTTCGGAGGACACACTTGCACAAGCATCATGCCCAGCGCCGCTTCTGACACCCCAATCGCTGCCATTGGGAGAGTTGCAAGGGCCCCTGAACCGTAAACCAGTCTCAAATTCGCAAGCCTCAAACTACAGCTTCGCGCCGTAAACCCTGCTTAACATCTGAGGAGACAACTCCCCACAATGTCTTGTACTCCTGCAAGGAGCGAAGAGTATGAGAGTTTCCCAAAATTAGGAGTACCTTCTACGGGGTCCCTGTAATAAGGATTGTAGTATATTGGGGTCTATATTGTGGTACCTTTCTTTTGGGAAATTACCTTATTCGACGGAAAAACAGTGGTTACTTTTGAGGGCGCTTAGGGTTCAGGGCTTCGGTTCAAGATTTAGTGTTCAGGCTAGCTCGCGCTGGGACTACGGGTATTGAAAGATTGGAATGCCAGCCCTGCATACCCCAAACTCAGGACCTTCAAACCCCACCCCTAAACACTTAACTGTGGAAGTCGTCATGCTAAACACTTGACACTAAATATCAGGGGCCATGTAAGGTTTAGGGTTCGGTCTGTACGGCATTCTGGAAGATTAAGGGCATACTGAAACAAGATACTATATAAACTATTCCCAAACGGACTCTGAAGCCCTAAGCCCTAAACCCGAACCCAAAGCCCCAGAACTGATGAGAAGCCTTGGTCACCCTGTCCGCTAGCCTGAGGTACTCTCCGCCAGCTTGAAATTTAACTGTACAATGGCTTAGGGGAAGCGAAAGCCCCAAGCGATACTACCTAGCTCTAGACCCTAATGCCCCTAAAACCGTAAACACCCTAAATCCTAAAGGCCTCAAAAACTCAAATACCCCCAGAACCCTAAAGACCCTGAAGAGATATCAAAGATCCTCCCAAAAACGAAGCCCGACAATCCAAAAATCCTTGAAACCCTGAATCCTGAACTTTCAGCCCTCGGTCGTCAACCCCTCCCCGGAAACCCTGTCCGAAGTCCTCCTTGTCCTTCTGCTCATCCTGATTGTTTGCCATGCCTGCGCACTTTAAGGATTTAGGGTTTAGGGTTTAGGGTTCAGAGTCGAAGCCTCAAGTTGGAACCTAGGGTTTCATGGGACCTTAGCAAACATAGCACACGTATATGCAGACCACATACGTATAGACGTGCTACTTCTGCATTATGAAATGATTGCCACTCTGGTGCCGCATGGTCTTTAAAACCCTCAAGGGGACACGCGTTTAGGGCTTTGGGCTTAGGTATCTACAAGGGTCGAATGATTTAGCCAAAAAATGTTTCCATTTTTTTTGGTGTGGTGTGGTTGCGATGTGGTGTTTTAGAGTTGGTAAGAAATAGTGTTATGATCTAGAGTTTACGGGTCGAGAGACTGAAGGGTTTTACGGATTTGGAAGTTTAGGATATTTTGTGTAGGGTTTAAAGATTAAGGTTTAGGGATTAGGGTCTTCATTGGGGTTTACGAGATAGGGATTCGGGTTTAGTTTTTTTGGGGTTGTTGTGATTCAGCCCTAACCCACAAACCCCATACCTTGAAACCTAATTACTCTAAACCCTCACACCCGGCGCCCCAACCCCGACAAAACCCAACAGCCCCATATAACTCGCATGGAACACGAATGTAAACTCACTTAGGCCCCTAATCGCTAGAAAGCCTGAAGCTTGGTAAACTTAGACCCGAAAGCCTAAACCTTAAGCGCAGAACCTTAAAGCCTGACCCCCAAACCCTGAGCCTTAAACCCTAAACGGACCCTAAACCCTAAACCTTAAACTCTAGACCCCAAACCCTAAACCCGGGCTTCAGACCCTGTCAGGCTGCCCTGAGGTGCAGGATGCTGCTGATGCACGAACTCCTGCGTGACGCTATACTCCTGGGGGTTTTGTTATCGCCGTGCGCGCAAACTGCTAATGCGCATTGGCGCAGGCCCTGAGGTTCGCAGTGCTCTGGCTATGCTGGAGCAGATTGTGTTAGGTCCCAGCAAACCTCTATCCGAGTTTTGGTCCCAATGGGTTTGGAAAAATCGGTGGGTAGTGACTTCTATCCAGTACTGGATTTTTCCACCCCTTTTCCTACCTGTCGTCTGTATTCTATCTTTATATCTTGAGTTAAACACGACATTCTTGACTGGGTCATGGTCATCGGCTTGGAAAACCTGCTGAATGAGTTTGTACTGCTTATTGATGGCTTACGTGGATATCCTGCCCTCTGCCACACTGTGTGGTTTGTGATACGGGGGTAAAAGACGCTTTGATGCCCACTATGCGCCTCAAGAATCTAATATAATACGCGTCGACCTTCTTGAAGAACTTATCTTGCAGCGTTAGAGTTTCTAAGCCGTACGTTAAGGTAGAAGGAAATACGGACTGGAATATGCGAAGTTTTGATCTCCTTGACAACGAGCTATTCCAAACTACTCTAAGCCTTTTGTTTTGTAAGATGTTTCGGCTATTCCCGCTCTATGTCTGAATGCAACCTCAATTGGTTTCTCCCAGCCAACCATACTTCCTAGATACTTATATAATGTGTATTGGTCGGGACCGAAGTCCCATTTTTGAAGCGGACTGTCGGAGGAGGCTTACGCGCTTCGTGAGCGTACGAAGGATGTTTTTCCTTTTGCGGTATGGTCACGGAAATTAATAGTGTGTCGTCAGCATATTCGAGGTCGTAAGTAGGACGTCCTATGGAACACGTGTGGGTAGCTACTCCCTTCTGTAACCAAACCACATCTACATCTTCAAAAAGAACTGTGAGGACCATAATGAAAAAGTACGGGCTTAGTGGGCATCCCTGCCTAATACCTGAACAAATTTGTCCTTGTGACTTGTCCCCTGACGACGATGTGGTGTAGAATGTAGGATCCTTGTAGATTGAAGAAATGATTTTCTGTGCGCTACTAGAAATGCCGAATCTCTCCAATGCTGACATCATGGCGTTGTGGTCAATTGAGTCGAAAGCCTGCTTCCAATCCAAGAACAGAAGGTATAAAGGGTTGGCCGTCTTTGATGATTGAACAAGTACGACGATATTCCTGCTGTTGAATACCACGCCCAAAAGGAAGTTATAATGTTACTATTACGCTCTATTCAGAACTACAGTATCCCCAAACAAAATATTACTGAGGCGGACATTCAGTATAATTATCCTTGCTAGATAGCAATGCGCCACACGACACGGTCCCGCTGGAGAGTGAAGATAAACTTCGGACAACATCAATTTGGGAACCCCCCCATCGGTCCGGGAAGCTTCAGTTGCCAACTATCTGATGATCGAGGGATGGTCAAAGCTTCTTGAACTCTTGATCTGACTCGCCACATCCGATTGCTGCTTCCAGCTCGACATTCGAGCGCCATCATCGGTGGTAGCATGTGGCTGCACTCCCTTATGCAGTTTGATGCCTCCATGATCGCTGAGCCCCACGCTTCGCGCAGCGAAAGGTGAGGTTTCACTTTGAAAGCAGGATAAAGAGTCTGCGACATCTCCATTCGTGCGCGTCACTAATACTCCTGGGGTTTAGGATTTGGGGTTTAGGGTTCAGGGTTTGGGGTTTAGGGTTTAGGGTGCCTATGCACCCTGAGTGGGGCCTGTAGGGTTGTATAGGGTAGTAGAAAAGGTATATAAGGACCCAAGGATGAAGGGCCCAAAACTTCAGGTATATAGCGGATTCCAAACTTAAGTCTCTTTTGGGAGTCCTATAGCAAGGATTACCTAAGTATTTTGGGGTATGGTAGGAGCTATTTCTGAACATCTGGAGCTGTGATAGATGCCCTGACTACTGCCAGCACCACTACAAACCTCTCCTTTTGGGGTTTAGGGTTTAGAGTTTAGGGTTTAAGGTTTAGGGGCGGCTTCTCAAAGAACAGCGAAGGATTCTGATTTCAGCAGCGGCCTGCAGCAAGTGGCGCCGGATCCCCTTGCTTTCTGTACCTACTCTGCCCCTGCTGCCTTGGGAGAAATGCGGTCGGTGAGGACACAGCTCGCAAAGGTTTCCAGGGGTGCAGGGAATCATGTGAGCTATGGTCTAAACTTCGAGTAACCCCAGTAAGGAGCATGCCCTAAACGGCACTAGGATCGCCAATGATTCCAGGTATCTTCCTTATTCAAGGGACTTTCCCGGAATAATCACCCTCAACCCTGAACCCTGGTCAAACTGATCTTCGGCTATGCTTCAACCACCCAAGTTCGGAACATGCCTCAAAGATCTCCAGCTAATCCCCTCCCCGCAATAATCGCGCTTTTAGGGCTTAGGGTTCGAAAGCCCCACATGCCCCCGCTAATCATGCATTTTCCCTCATGATGTATAGTAACGGTGCTATTTTGGGAATGCTACCCGACCCCCTAAACCCTACACCCTAAACCCTAAACCCTAAACCCTAAACCCTACTCCCTGAACCCCACACCCTGAACCGTAAACTCTATTCATCACAATGGGCTGGGCCGGGGTGGGCAGGAACGGGTTACAAGCACCAGCCAGCAGCTCACTGAAATTCACAGTAATCCTCTCCCCGGCAATTCAGCATGCCTTTGTACCTCATAGAAATTCGCCGAGGCTGTCCAGCCTCAGGGCGTTCAGATCCCTTTAAAAACCCCCTCTACTCCTTCTTGCAGACACGTTCAGCCTGGCCACCCCCCCCCCCCCTGCCATGGTGGGTGGCCTAGTCCAGCCCGACCATCCCGCATGAAATTTCAGCCTCGCCCAAGGTTCGAGGCTTTGGCGGTACGCGGCGGGCGCATTTTTCGTTCAAAACTAAGTTTT
>CAJNIZ010037158.1:0-25175 GCA_905231905.1 Symbiodinium pilosum
AAAGGAGCCCCTGGAGGCGAAGCCCTTAAAGGCCCTGAAGGCCCTTCTAGAGCCTGCAAGCACCACCCCAACAAAGCCCCCGCATTTTTGGAGCCCCTCTCAAGCCCTTTCAAGACCCTGTGCGGAAAAACCTCCTAAGCTCTGAAGGTCGAGGCTGCTGGAGGTTTCTGGAGGGTCGCGTGGATCCCCCCTCAAGCCCTTGCAGGTGCTGGAGAGAGGGTCCTGGAAGCCCTCTAGAGGCCCCTGGAGGTCCTGGAGGCTCTGGAGGCCCTGAAGCCCCGCCTGCGCCGTTGTTGTGAAGGCAGGCGAGCGACCTGGATCGACCTGCGCCATCGATGTCGAGGGGCATAAGCGCCGCCCACCATCGAAGGTGGGCGGCCTATGCCATGAGTTTAGGGTTTAGGGTTTAGGGTTTAGGGAGGGGGGAAGACAGGGTTTTGGCATATGCAGGGTCATAATAGCCACAGTCTTAATTCTCAGTATCTCCCTTATCAACCTTGTGACAGGAACTGTATGTAATCCTTATATAACCCCCTTTTCGGCGTCAAAGACTCTAGCTCATATGCATATGCGGATATGTAGGGCTTGAGGCTTAAGGTTTCGGGCCGGGGCCAGAACGGTTGGAAAAATAGAAAAGCAAATAGACACCACATGAACATTCAGCTTGGAAGAGCTATAGTAGGGTTACATTGCACGGGGGTTGTGGGGTCTTTCCAACTATCCAGTTGGTAAAGCCTAAAGCCTTCAACCCTGAGCCCTTAAACTTACAGGGTGTGATTATCAACTTTCTTCAGTATACGTACGCCGTTTCTTCAGCTGTTGTTGGGGGTGGTACCTGCAATAGCAGTAAGCATTTTTTCTTGCGGCCCTAATCTTCAGGAACTGCTCAGACAGGGAAACGGAAATTATTGTATGATTAGAGTTCGGATGTGGGGTTTTGGGTTTAGTTGTTCAGGGTTTAGGGCTGTTAGCCGGGATAGATGGGACGAGATGGTTTGCTGCACTTATAGTACTGTATAGTACAATAAAAATGTTATCCGTCCCACACACATAAATCACACATATGTATATATGTATATACATATATATATATGTATATATGAGCTTCTTCACTCGGTGAGATGAGCCGGGCTTTTTGCCCCTTACCTGCCTTCATCCGGCTCGTGAGCAGACATTGCGCAAAAGGCTTCTTGCTTTAAATTGACAAAGCCCAGGTCTCTATGTCCCCTTCGTGAAAGGTTTCAACCGCATGTGCTGCTCCCGAAGAGTCATTTCAGTTGTAGCCTTGTAGTAGCAGCGGGGGCCGTACCAGTTTAGAATCATAGTGCAGACAAGATGAGAACACCAAGAAAGCAATGTGCGTAATGTAGAAGCCTCACTAGATATCAATTTTATGACCCTGCATAGACATTCTTGGTATGGTTAGTTTATAGGATACCTCAAATAGACCCTAACATGAAATGGGTATCTGTCTGGCTCTCTACAGCACGTCACCAGCATTGGGAAACATCCTTTGCAGCTGGGCCTCGAGGTTTTGGGGGATACCACTTGGAGGGCAAAATGAGTCTTAACCTACTCATACAGTCTGTTATAGGCTCATATTTAGGATGTAGGGAAGTTATAGCCCAAGTATCCATACTGAAGTGGCCTCAGCTTGGGACATCTCTTCAGGAATTGTAGCTGCTGAAGTTTTCACAAAACTAAAGCAAATTCATAGGTGTCCTATTACCCTCCCCTATACAACCCCCCTTCTAGGTTCCCTCTTGGTCCTCGATGGCGTAGTAACAGCCGTGGCAGGTGCAGGGGGAGCTGTGATTATGAAACGTTTGGCCGCAATCTTAACCCCCAAGCTCTGAATCCTAAAACCTCTAAACCCCAACTTTAAGCTCTACCATGAAACCCTACACCCGCGACTCTAAACTCTAAAGCCTAAACACTTAAACCCCAAATTGCAAAACCGGCCTGCTACACCCAGAGTGCAGTTTAGGGCTCAGGGTTTTCTGGATCAATTTTAGGGATCCTTTAAAGGGGGATATAGGGATACTATGGAGATATTTTAGGGATGTCATATCAGGGTTTAAGGATCCTTTGTACGTTTTGGGGTATGAGATTCCTTATATTCATGTAACAAGGATCCTTTTTTCTTCATAGGGTACCGTGGGCTAAGCTTAGGCTTTAGGGTTTTTGGGCCTCGTGAGCAGGTCCAATATGAACTGGACCGTAGGGACCAAGAAGTTCGCACAATGCGAGAGGCTGTGCTTGAGTTAAGTGGCTCGGATGGATAGTAGTTGCCATTTTATTTTTCCATTATCCCAATCTAACCCAGAAGCCTAAATCCTAAACCCCTGTATGACCTTAATATTACCCTAATACTACCAACCGAGTTAAGTGACTTGGACGGAGTGTTGAAAAGCGAGCCGACGAGTTTTTCAGTTTTTGGTGACTTTGTGGGTTGAGGGTTCAAGATTTCGAGCTTTGGGATTAGGATTGAGTTTTTATGGCTCAGGGTTTAAGATTTATGTCTTACAGATTAGGATTGAGGGTTTAGGGATTGGGTTTACGGTTTAGGGCGAAGTTGGGTAGGGCCCTGCAGTAGCCAGAGGGAACCTAGGCATGCGAATGCTAGACCTTATCCTCTAAACCTTAGAAGGTTTTTTGGGGGGGGCTCGCCTTGAGGCTTATGTAGAAAGGGACTTTACCGGGAACCCCAAACAGGGCACCTCGAGAATATCATAGGAGTATAGGACTATACTATACATACCAGGGTCCTTATATTCTAGTATTTTTCTACTATATTCCTGGGGCTCCCTGTTTAGGGTTCCGATTAGAACCTTTGTAATGTAGAGGCCATGTTGCGAAAGTCCCGCTGGAGGATTTGGAAACGGGAACAGTACGTGGAAGTGGCTTACTTTGCTAGTTTTAAGGAACTACCCCTTGTGGGATTCCTGGCTAATTATGGTGTAGCTGAATTCCAAACCCGCATATGTTAGGAGGAACCCCCACCCTGTAATAGTGGTATAATAGGAATATAAGAGGACCCTAATATGATCCCTATTATCCCCTATAGTCACTGTTACAGGGTGGGGGGTCCACCTAACCCTAAACCTTAAACCCTAAAGCCTAAACCCTAAACATTAAACCTTAAACCCTAAACCTTATGACTTACCTCGACGAGGGGATTTGGGACTCCTTAGACCACAGCATTGAAAGGACCCTTCAGCAGTACAAGGAACTGGCTTAAAAAGTGTCAAGCCCGGCCCCCTAAACCCTGAAACTGAACCCTAACAGCCTAAACCCTAAACCCTATGTGCGCGGCCCAAGGTTCAACTTGGAGGTCTAACATAGAACTCCACGTTGCCCCTTGTAAAGGCATTCAAGTCTTTCATGGCACCTTTTGGGGCGGTCACATGCTAGTTTGAAGAGTATGTACCTTAAACTGTAAAGCTGGCACGTGATCTTCGATCCCTGTATACCCTAAACCCTAAACCTCAAATAGTAGTTTTAATGTTCTTTTTCATCATCCCAGTATACCCCCAATGTAACCCAAAAATTCTATCTACTTAAGCGGGATTGTACACCCCGTAATGCCAAAAGAAGCACTTCTGGGGTTGCACGCTAATCGCTTCCCCTAATAATAAGCCAGGTTCCTCCAATAACATTTCCGTCGGCAGCATCTATTTTAAGGGTTTGTTGTGAACAAATGGTGTAGTCACGAGACGAAGTAAACAAGCCATTTACAGGACATGAAAACCTTAGGAAAGCAAAAAATCCCTAATCCATTTAGATTCTGTGTGTATAGCCCCCCGTATGTAGATAGAATACGAGGTATATGGGGATCTTATTATAATCTACCCAGAGCCATATTCTATCTACTTAAGGGGGACTATAGACCCGAAACCTAAAAGCCCTAAACCTTAAACCCTGAACCCTAAGCCCCTAAGCCCTAAACCCCTAAACCCTAAATTCGAAACCCTAAGACCCCTAAACCTTAAACCCTTTACCCTAAACCCCTAAACCCTAACAATTTAATGTAAAACTCCTGAGGTGCCCAGTTGGCAGCAAAAGACGAGCTGCTGGCAGACAGCCAGGAGCTTCCATGCACGAAGTACTGTAGGGGCCTACCTAGAAAGCCAGTTACCCATAATTATAGGCAACTTTCCCCTAGTTTCCTACTACTTTGGGTTAAAGTAGCCCCATATTATGGGTAACTAGGCTTTCTAGGTGGGATTGAAGGTTTGGGCAGGTGGGGGTTGTTCATGCTTCAGCGGACTTGTCAATCACAGCCGTGTCTTTTCTTGCATGAGCTGTCGCAGCCGTAATTGCAAGGTGGGTATTCAGAATGAATCAGATTATGAAGGACCCCGTCTCCCACGACTCCGACTTCTTGTTTACTACCTGTTTGTTCTTAATTATGCACTCGCACCCTAGTAAGACATATATGCATGTATTTTTGAATCATCGTCCTAAACCTGAACCTTAAACCAAAAACTCTAAACCCTAAACCCTAACCTGGCCTGCATGAACGCCCATTGTTGAGCGCGTGCACGGGCATAATCTCCATTTGCGGTCTCCACGTCCTCTAGGTCTGGAAATAGGGATCAACACATTAAAAGGGTGGGCAGCACTGCACAGGGAATGTGGTTTTTCTCCTGTTTTCATAGCGTTCGGAGTTTGGCTTTGTAGCCGTGAACTTCCTCCATAATCCTCATCCCACGTGTCCACTGGATTAGGGCTTTGTAGCTGTGAATTTCCTTGATCGTCCTTCTTATGGGGACCCGCCAAAAAAGACCCGCAATTTATGGAATCCCTGGACCCTTTGTATTGATATTTACCAGTGCATAACCCCATAATCCCTTCAAAGGGACTCCTAGCTAGTTTTCGAACAGCCTGGTCCTAATCATTTGGAGCCGTAATCCTACGCACAGGCTTAACCAACTCCACTGACTGGCGGTCAGTAGGGAATAAGGGAAAATATTATATAGGGATTATATTCCTTGATTCCTCTAACCCTCAACCCTAAAACCCTCAAACCCTAGACCCTCAACCCTAACCCTACTAACCACCAGCCCTAAGGGTCCAAGTACCCAATAATCACATACTTACCCAAAACCTGTACTTCAATTCCTATTAACAAACCCCCAAGTACCCAATTATTGGGGTGAATGGACCCTTTGGGCAGTTAGCTCAACGATACTTAGGCGAGAAAGCCCAAAGCCCAAGCACGCGCACCTTCAACCACTACGGGCTATTAGACCCTAAAATTCCCTATTAGGGCCCTATTAACTACAAGGTTCCTGAAAATAATTTTTAATTTCTGTTACCTAGAATCCTAATATTTAGCTGAAATTATAATTTCTACTGGGGTTCCAAATCCCTTAGAGTTAAGGGTAGATTAAGGTACCCTTAAGGTCGAATAGCCCATAGTGGAAGGCGAGCTTCGTCTCGCCTGCCCACCGATCGCGTCGTCCAAGAATCCCATAACCAACCCAAAACAATTTGGGCGGTTGTCCAAATTCTGGTCCCTTTTTGGATCCCTATTATAATACGGCACCTAATATTTAGGGTGCCCAAAAAGGGATCATAATTTTGACAACCACCCATTTGTTTAGGGTTTGGGTTTAGGAACCTTAATGATCCGTATATAATTCCCCATCGTATCTTCGGTGATCTAATGATGAGATCCCTTTGGTGTTTGGGTATTCTCGACATTCTCCAAACAAAATGCTGAACGCTGCAGGAGTTCCAGCTGCCGAGGATGAGGTAGAGACCAGCAAGGCTACTGCGAAAGCTTACGGCTTAAGATGCATAGGGTTTTGGATAAACCCCAAACCCCAACGTAAACCCAAAACCCCCCTGCTTAGGATCTAGGGCTTAAGTACTGCCCCAAGGGTCCAAGGACCCAAACAATAGGGTTTTAGGGCCCAAATACTAAAATATTAATGGTTTTTAGGCCCTAAAACCCCTTTATTTGGGTCCTTGGACCCTTAGGGCTATGATTAGTTCCCAAGGTTTAGAGTACTCAGCGTCATGCAGATTTTTTTGGTTCACGGAGGCAGCTTAACCGCCAAGGTCAAGAATCCGTAAGGGGGCCTCATATGAGGGCCCCCACGTAAGACTCTCTAAGGTCACATCCTAAACCCTAAATCCTAAACCCTAAACTCTAAACTACCCTAGACCTAAACTTAAACTTTAACTTAAATCCTAAACCCTAAGACACTAACCCTACACCTTAAATCCCAATATGAAGCCCGCATATATGGGGTCCCTCAGACCTTCCTTTTTCAAAAGTTACTGCCGCACCGCAGGAGAAGAAGCGTCTTATGAAGATCACGAGGTTTAGAGCCAGCTCAGGGAATCCAACGTCTTGGGATCTTCCTGGGAAAAACTGAGTCATTACTATCCCCACTTTCTATAGGGCCCCGAAATATGTGAGAGAGTCCTGGGTTGGGAGTGTAAAGTGTTTGTAGCACGTATGAACTGACATGTATATATATATATATACATACACAGAACTCATATGTATATATATTTTTTGGATGAACAGGGAACCTTACGCCTGGACCTTGCTTGCAGACTCGATCCATGTTAGGGATACTTTCGACTTTCTTTCCTCAGGGTGATGCGGGCTAAGTCGCTTGAGAGAAGGAAAAGGGCGCTCTCACGTTTGGGAGGCGACCCCGCAAGACGATGGCTGTGAAGAGGAAGGCAAGTCACCTTTGAAGGATTGAGGGGGAAGCTTGCCGGATCTTAGGGGTTTAGGGCTTAGGGTTGAGGGTCTTGCGATTTGAGGGTGTAGGGTTTTGGGGTTTTATGGTTTAGGGTTAAGGGGTTTGACATGGGCCGCCAATACACAATGGACCACTACATGGAAACTGGGTTGTGGTAGGGATATCTGGCATTCCCAGGGCTTAGGGCAACAACGACGATTGTTAGTACGGAATGAAAGAATGGAGCAGGACATGGAAACCACTATAAGCTATTATAGGCCCTGGGGTCCCTTTCAAGAGTTCAGAGGGATATGGTCATGGTCGTTCCCCAAAGTACGGGGACCCCAAAATAGACCCCAAAATGCTATAGTCCTGATTCTAAGGATGCCAAGAAGGGTATACCATTTTTTGGGAAACCCCAAGCCCTAAACCCTATACAACCCATATATATATATATATGTATAACCCTATATCCCCTTTCAAGGCACCCTTCATTTTGGGAAAGCCCCCCATATCTAGGGTCAAGAGCTCAGAGAAGTTTAGGTTGCCTTCTCAGAAGAGGAATGAAAAATGGAAGCAATTAAAGTGGAAAACGAAAGGGTTTCGGGTTTAGGATGGGGGGGATACCACAATACAGAAGATCCTGCATTACCCTAAGTACCCTAAACCTCAGGAACTAGGATGCTGGAGCATATGACGGTCATGCAGGATTTTTAGTACCGACCATAACTGCTGCCCCAGGCTACTTGCAGGATCTGGGAACCCTCAACCCTAGACCCTTGAAACCCTAGACCCTTAAAACCCTACACCCCAACCTCTAAAGCTTTCTACTGTCGCGGCGCGGGAGAGAAAACACGTCGCACAAACAGAGGCTTTAACACTTTAGATCCCTGTATGACATGTTCCCTCATTCCCTACCAGCGTACACCCTAAACCCTAAGCTTTATGTGCGCATACATACATATACAGTTGTATATAGAGCGTATTTCCAATAAGTTAATGCAGGCGGTTCTGAGGCTTGCAACGTAGCGCCGCAGAGGACAGAGAGCTTGCCAAGGGCTTCGCATGGTTTATTTTTCAGGGCTTCGGGTCTAAGGTTTCGGGTTTTTGGGTTTCGGGCTTGTGCGCGTCCTTTGATCCTAAGGGTCCGCTTGCATGGGGTTCTATAGGAAAATGTGTAGAGTGAAGGGTGTTGGGCGTAAAGTTCTGGGATTGAAGATTCAAACTTTAATCTCCCTCCAATGTCCAAGACCCCAGAATTGGGTGCTTGGGTTTTGTGCTAGTAATTATTAGTACAGGTTTTGGGGGAATATTGGGTTTGGGGGCATTCAGAACTATCTAGCGCGGCGTCCAGAACCTTACAGCATCCTCCCTGTCCCCCCACACTCGCAACACTAACCTCTGTTTTGAGAGGGTCTACATGCGGTTCCATGTTACTAACTGGCTCTCAGTAGGAACAATGGCATATGGCTGTGGAGGCTAGGGAGAGGCATGCTGGGGCCACGCCGAGCTGTGGGTTTAGGGTCTAGTGTTTAGGGATTGGGGTTTAGGGATTAGGGTTAAGGTTTTATGGATTGGGGTTTAGGCTTTGTAGGCTTTAGGGTGTATAGACTTGAGGGGCTAGGGTTTATAGAGCGTGAGGTTTGGGTGTTGCGTGGGGTGGAGAGTGGCTGTGTCGCCTGGTGCAGGGGCAGCGAACTTTAGTAATTGCACATTCAACATTCTGGGGTTGTAAGGTGCTACGGTTGAAGGAAAATTCTCGGCTTGACGCTGCTTCCACGAGGCTCATAAGCACATAACTTAGAAACCCTAAGCAAAGGAACAGGGGTGGCGGGGGTTTATTATCGGCCCTAAACCCCGAACCTTACAGTACATGGTAGTTTCAGTTATCTTCTCCATTCCATTACATACACTGATGTGAATTTTGGGGGGTTGGGAGGTTTATTGTTAGGCTGTTTGGATTAGGACGAAATTCTTAGGCCATATATCTCTAAGCCTCAGAGGCCAAGACCTGGGAAGGCACCAGCTGACGCTGACTCGCACGCTTTCCCTAACCTAATCCCCGAACCACACGGCCTAAACTCTCAACCCTAAACCCCTAAACCCTACCCCAACCCTCCAAACCCCCAACCCAACCCCAAGTCCCAAACCGTAAGCCCTAAACCTGAAAAAACTCTTAAAACCCTAAAGGCTAATCCCTAAACCCTAAACCCTAAACCCTAAATCCTAAACCCTAATCCCTAAACCCTAAACCCCTAAATCCTAAACCCTAATCCCTAACCCCGAAATCCGAAACCCCAATCCCTAAACCCTAAATCCTAAACCCTGATCCCTAAACCCTAAATCCGAAACCCTAAACCCCTAAACTGTGTAGGAGTATGGCCGACACTCTGGCCATGCTCGAAGATGGCCTGAAGCGGCTCGCAGCTGCCAACTACAGCCAGGGCCCATGGTTTACTGGCTTTATGGGTTTTAGGGGCTTTAGGGGTTTTAGGGGGGTTTTAGGGGCTGTAGGGGTTTTAGGGGCTCTAGGGGTTTTAGGGGTCTAGGGTTTAGGGTTTAGGGGTCTAGAGTTTACCCTAAGGGTCCAAGTACCCAATATGTAGGTACTTGGGACTTGGATGATAGTAATTATAGTACAGGTTTGGGCAAGTATATGATTCTTGGGTACTTGGACCCTCAGGGTTAGGAGTCTAGGGTTCAAAGTTTCGGGGTTTAGGGTTTAGGGGTTTAGGGTTGAGGGCTGCGGGCTGCAGAGTTTAGGGCTTATGGGCGTTGGGTTGTCACTACAAGTTGGGACCTTTCAAGCCCTTCTCGCGGACCCTGACCTATGTACGGGTTATTTATGGATTGTATGACAATTCGGATGTTTTGTTCTGACTTCGTGTTGGTTCGTAGCCATTGGTTCAGGGTTGAGAGTTGAGGACGGCCAAGGCTTAGTTAGGGTGAAAGGGTTTTTTCGTTATCCCAAGTATCGTGTGGATGGAGGAAATCGTGCACCTCCCATGCATAGCCCTCAAAATTGCAAGTACAGCGTATGAGGTGTCGAAGCGGTGCAGCTCATGGGGCTTATAGTACCGACTTAGACTTGTGCTATAATCCTACATGTGACTGGGGGGCAGCCTAGACTAAACCCTGAACCCTAAGCCATACATGTGATGGGAGGTAGCGCAGACAAGCCCACACAGGAACGCTGTAGCCCCTTTAAAGGTGCCTTTAGCGTTAATTCTTTGGCCCCTACATCACTCTAAACAAAAGACTTTGAATCACAAACTAGCTTCGATTTTGCCACCATAAAATGAGTTCAAGAAAGGCCTCTCCCTGCAGTAAATGTCCCCTTAAAATAAAAAAAAAAACATTAACACCTCAACCCTAAACACTAAACATTAGCACCTCAACCCTGGACTCTAAACCCCTCAAAACCTAGAACCTAAACCCTGCAACCTAAACCCCAAACCCAGAACGTAGACCCTAAACCTTAACCCGAACTGCAAATCTTAAATCCACCCAACAAGGCTTTACCGTGCTGACGGGCACAGGGCTTGAGGAGGACCCATTTCCTTGAAGGTTTTGATGGTTTAAGGTTTCCGTTTTTTTGGTTTTAGGGCTTTAGGATTCGGAGGTTTGGAGGGTCAAGGGTTAAGGTTTTAGGGTCTAGGGAGGTTGGGTAAATTGGCTGGAGTCTGTGAATGTTGCAGATGTGACAAGCGGGCAAGTCTCATCGGACGCCTCGATCATCAAACAGCTCACGCAGTACTTGGAAACCTCCCCAAGAACCTTAGACGCCGTTTGCGTACAGAGGCTCCTCTTGGGCGACGGTTTGCCTATTGCGAGGTCTCTTGCTGCCACCATGCTCACCTCAGAAGGTAGAACAGCGCCTCGGGCGCTTCGTTCGACATCGGAAAAAGGTGCCGCAAAGGAACTGAAGGCGTTCAGCAAGTCGTCTCAGATACTACGAGCATCGACAAGAAGACGGTGAGCAAGAACACCACGATAGGTGGAATGAGGGTTAAGGTATGAGGGTTGCAGAAAGGAGGTGTAATGTTGAAGGGTGTATGGTTCAGGGTCTTAAGGTTGTAATTAGGTCAAACTCACGAGCCAAAGGCAAGCCTCTCACTTATGGTTTAACGCTTGGACACGAGCGGAAAATCGTACGTAGCAGATAGGTCCTACATACAGCGCTTCACGTACCATAGTACCATAACACGAAGCACGCCAGATGTTCGTCACCCAAGACAGAAAGTTCCAGGTCTTTACAAAGACTTAGATTTCCCAAAGGTCCATGTAGCTATATGGTGCATATTTGGGCCTTAGAGTAGGTACATTGGAACCCCCTTGGGCCCTGAGTACATACCGCATGCCTACGTGGGCCATTTGAGATTTGGAGACCACTGCAGGGGCCCCGTGGCTTCAGTACAGGCAGCCATCATGGGAAGCTCAGCGCATCTAGGGTCCAGGGTTTAAAGTCCCCGTTAAGTAGATCGAATATGGCTTTGGGGCTACCATAATAAGATCCCCATATATACCATATTCTATTTACTTAAGAGGGACGATAGGTCTAAACAGGCCTGTCCTATCATCACACACAAGCCCCCTTTGAAGACCTGTGACCATCTTCGGTATCATGCCCTAAGCATCCAAGTACTCAATTATAGACAGGGCGCGGAGCACACGAATAGGTCATGGCATGTAGGTGACACGTGGGGTTTAGGGTGGAGGGAGCAATGGAGGCAAGCCTCACTTCAGACGTGTTTGTTGCATGCCTGTTCCAGCATTCATGGAGGGGTTTTGTTGGGCTTAGTCCATCAGCCTTCAGTGAGGGAGTTCGCAAGCTTTGAGAGCCGTAAAACCGGTTTCAAGGAGCAGGGCTGCGTCCAGGGTCGGAAGCTGTAAGTCCCTAAGTGCAATTCGCCGCTACTCCCGATCCTGAATTTGTCCTGAGCAATGGGGCTGTGAAAGGGAGTAGAGGGGGTTTTCCTTGGCGAAAAATCATATACTTTCCCAGACCTGCACTATAATTACTATTGCCATCTAGTAGACCCCTAGCGTTGTACCCGGTACTAGGACGATCTCTTTGCGGCCTTCGAAACTTTCCGCCGCGCTGCCTTTCGGCGACAGTTTGGATTGGTCTTGTTCATCATCTTCGATTTGTGGGGGCTTTGGGTTCCAGGAGTTCAGGTCCGTCTGGGATCTAATTTTAAGGTTCAGGGTAGTAGGTGTGGTGCTAGGGCTCTCAAAGCTTCCCCCTCGTATCAAAGACCCTAACCCTCCCCTACTCAGCATCCCCTGCAAGAGACCTTGAATATTGTGCAGACGTTCGCATGTATATTCAATATTAAGGGGTGGATGCCCTAAACCGAAACCCTGATGGGGATGGGAACTCAGCCTTTGGGGCAGGAGGAAGCCTTTTTCAGATCCCGTAGTGCTAGTGCAGGGTCAGGAGGCCGACACTTCAGGGCTTAGGGTTTCGGATCTAGGGTCTAGGGTTGGGGTTTAGGGTTCTGGATCCAGGATTTGGGGTGTAGGAGTCAGGGTTTGGGGTTACGGTTCGAATAATAAATGGAGGATCAAGTGGAAAAAAGATCGAAAACCCTAAGCCCAAACCCTAAATCCTCAACTCTAAAGCCTAAACGCTAAATTGTGGCTTATAGGGATTAAGCCCTAAAACCTAACCGGGCTTATAGGGATTCCGAAGGCACCCCAGACAATCCTCTCGCTGTAATATTAAACCCCCCCACCCCCCCCCTCATCTTCGATATTCCCATTATGTGCTGTATTATTTGATATTATTTGTATATGGGGAGTATTTAATATTAGGGGGTGCTGGGGGGTTCTGTTTTTTTAGGGGGAGGAGATTAGGACATACCCTCTTAGTGACCTCTGTAGGTTCCCCTTTTAAGTGCTCTCTGAGTGTCCTTCTCAAGGGTTCCGTTCTATCCGGGGGGTCTTTCAGGATTGTACTAACTGCGCCTTGACTTAATCTGATGTTTAGGGTTCAAGGTTTAGGGTTTAGGGTTTAGGATCTTGGGATCCATTTAAGGGACTATAGGGGGCTACATGGGCCCATATTAGGGCTATGTTGAGGAAACCTTTTACGGTCGTACAAAAGCCTCAACCCTAAACCCTAAACGTCAGGCAAGCCAGGAGGCTTGCAGTAGCTGGGTGTAGGGTGAAACTTGCTTCCTCTCCCACCCAAAACGCTCCTCATACACTTGAATATGGATATATCGGCCCTAATCGAGGTATTGAGGGTGTATAGAGGGTAGATGAAGGGTCTAGGAAAAAACAGGTGTTTTCATGGATCTTGCTTCATGCCCCTTCTATCGAATTCCACGCCAAAGCCCTGAGCTGCTAAAGCTTTAACATGAGTGATAGTTATCATACATAGGGCGCCCCCGATACAGCCCGCAATAGATTACTACCTTTATTCTGGAGACCCCCAAACAGGGAACACTAATGTTGTTCACGTTTGAGAAGTCCGGCAGAGAAGTTCAATAAGTTGTGACTCCATGTGGTAACTTGTTCCTCGTGTTCTGCTGGAGACAATGTTCCAATCTGAGAGCGGCCTTTGTAGGTGTCCGGCTTGGGCTTTCATGTTAGCTTGAAGGAGGTAGGTAAAGCGTTGAGGGCTTCAGGGTAGCGGCCTTACCCTTATAGCCACAAGCCCTTAACCTTTAACGCAAAACACCCTAAGCACCAAAGCAGCAAAAACCAACAAAAACAAACTAGATTCCAAAACCGCAAGCCCTAGCCTAACACCTCGGTCTTCAATGTGGAACAAGGTCTGCCGCATCACGCAGGCCTGGACACGGAGGGTTTAGGATTTAGGGCTTGGGGTTTAGGCTTTGGGGTTTGCGGTTTACCCACCTGATAACTAACTACCCATTTGGGGGCGGTCCTTGAAGATAAGAGACCCTAAGGGTCCAAGGACCCCAACAATAGGGTTTCAGGGCCCAAATACAATAATATTAATGGTATTTGGGCCCTAAAGCCGTCTTATTTGGCATTTTTTCGTTCCAGCAAAACCAAATCTCAAGAGGATCGCTGGTCCGGATCCAGGTTTGGGGTTTAGGGTCAGTGTGAGAACGGCGGTCCGTGACTTAAAGCTATGAGAAGAGCGCCCGGTATAAATGCAAATGACCGTATGCTGAGTATATGGATTCCGCCAAAAGGCCAAGAAAGTGCGATGGCTGCTCCTGAGATAGGCTTTCAAAACTATGAGCTCTCTTTGGGTCCCTAATATAATATGCCCTCTAGTGTTCAGAGTGCTCAAAAAGGGACCATAATATTGACGACCTGAGTACGTGCTAGTCGCTGAAGCCATAACGTAGCCATGGACATGAAGACCTGTCCGAAAAGAACCGCATGAGTATACACCTAAAGCCCACGGGGCCCCTACTGAATGACGTCATTTACTGACATTGGGGATTAAGTATATACTGTACGGCCGCATGGACCCTTTAGGTGTCTCATTATTGCTGGACTTTGATGCCCTGCAACTGAGTTCTGCAGAGGACAGTCGCATCAACAAGTCCGCCCTTGACAAGATCGAGCACAAGGCCATCTGAATTCCGCATGGTGTCCTCACAAAGGATAATACAGGTTTCAGCGATTGGCTCCACGCTGCGTAAAATCTCCTGCGGTGCAGTCTGAGTACGCTTTCTGGTGTCGACGTGTTGGGAAGTGGCTGAGACATCTAAAGAAGACTAGAGTTTTAGTTTGGGAGCTGGAGGACCAGCGATGTGTTCAAGCTGTTTACCCACCATTCAGGCTGAAATCCTGATGACACTCCTGAACCCTGCCTAGACCACCCAAATACCCCAAGATAGCCTGTAGCCCCAAACTAGCTATAGTCCACACTCCGTAAAGGGGTTTACAAAGGGGAGTAGATAGGGAAGTATTATAGGGGTGAATAGGGGGGATTAGGGTTTAGGGTCTAGGGTTTAGGGTTGAGGGTTTAGGGATTTGGGGTGTAGGGTTTATCCCCACTCGCAGTTGATGTCCGTAATTCTACCCTAAACCCTACATGCCTCAATTTGCTCAATCAGCTCTGGAAGATGTAGGGGTGAGGTATGTTCTGAGTCAGAGGGAAGCAGATCTGCACTCATCCCCAATCACTAAAGATGAAACCTTGCACTCTGAGGTCCTGAACGTTACCCGCCTTCCCAATAAGCAATACCTCATGAGAAAAAAACTGAATCCTTAGCCCTGAGCTCTGAATCATGGTTTATGAGCAACTTGCAACATTCCTCTGACCTCACTCGAGATGCTGGCTCGCAAATAAGGTAGATCCAATAAGTAGTTTATGCTCTTTTCCAGGCTTCGGAATTACTATGACTCCATAGTACTTTTCGCCTTACTATATCTTGCGATACTACAAGGTACTACTCCCCTCCCTGATATTATAAGTCCGCATCCCCCTGACTATTCCCGATTCATATTATACCACAACGGATATAGATAGCATCCGGACGAGTGGGTGGGGTTCGAATACTGATTATTAGGGGATTATACGCTAGCCAGACCTGATTGATCTCGAAATTCTAAACCCCTAAACCCTAAACACCTAGGGGACCCTAAACCCCTACAAAACCATAAACCCTAAACAACTAGGGGAGCCTAAACCCCTACAAAACCCCAAACCCTAACACCTAGGGGACCCTGAACCCCTACAAAACCCTAAACCCCTAAGCGCAGAGGATCGTATCTTAAAGTTCTTGCTCGACGTGCATGCCCGGAAGCGGCGGAACAGAAAGCGTACCGAGGCGTGACCCCCCCCCCCAAGCGCTAACCCTACGGGTCCCAGGGCTTTGGGTTTTAGGGTTTTAGGGTTTAGGGTTCAGTAGAGTTTAGGGCAACACCAATGGCTAGGTACTCAGGATGGGTATGACAGGGTTTTGGGGAAAGTATACGGTTATTGACTACTTGCACGCTTCGGGTAAGGCTTAGCAGGATTGATCAGCTCGACTTATGTCTGCGCCATTGTACACACAACCCTCAGGGTTCAAGCAACTACCCGAATATTGAGTTTTCAGGTACCAAGCACCAGTCAGATTCAGATTCAGGATGTAGAGTCTAGTCTAGGAGCCTAAGCTTTTAGTGGTTTCCAGTCTGTATTGCACTAAAACCCATGGGTATGCAAAGTTTTTCGAGTATCACCGTAAGGAAGCTGAAGTAGGGTCTACCTAGATGCGCACGGGCTCTACCGCAAGTGTGGGTGGCCGGGTAGGTCAACTGTTGTAGGGGATAGGGTTCAGGGCTTAGAGGTTCAGAGTTACGAGGTTTAGCGGTTCACATTTCAGGGGTCGAAAGCGGTCAGCAGTTTGCTGATTAGCGTGGTATGTATGACCTGGCATTAGGTAAATAGCTATATAACGTATCCCAGAAGTACTCCCATAGTTACCCTGTATAAGTGGGTGGGTGCCCTAATCATGTGCAGACTAATTCCAGTGCTTTGATGATGCCGTGTGGCTTTCGGGGCAGTTTAGGGTTTGGGGTTTGTACCATATTTCACACATTGAATGCTAGCTGTTAAAGACGGGGTGTGTATCAGTGTATCAGCCTCTTATTTACACGGTTCTCTTGACAACGTTTGTAGAAAGGGATGCGGGCCAAGTGTTGGCGAAGTGGACAACTATCCAGTAGGTGCCTAGGGGGCCAACACTTTCTCATAATATCTCATGTATACACACCTTGCTACATGTGAGGGTTCCTCATAACATGCAGGGTATCGCCCTTCATACTCATGTTAGATACCCCCTGACCCCAAATATTAAGTATTTTCCATAGCAGGGCTTGTATACTGAGGTTTAACTGTTGATGTTAGAGGGTGTAACACTGACCCTAAATCCCGAAGAATTATTCAATTGGCTCTGTCTTGCCATGCTATAAGTTGACTAATGACCCCTTACGTGGTGCCTTTCCTTGGACTTGCAGTCCTTCAACGACATACCAGTTTGAAAGCCTTTTTCCGATGGGTTCTAGGTGGGCAAATCACGAAATGCCAGTTTCATATGAATTGGCAATGAAACAAGACGATCGGATGTTACCTGGGTATAACTTGTTTTGGCCTACTTGCCGTTGATTAGTACTTCTGCATGCACACAGCCGGGCCCACCCCTACTACCCAGAACTTCTACACAAAGTTCAGGAGCATGCCCTAAATCATATTAAGGTCACCCAATGAGACAAGGTATACTCCTTCATTGTTGACCTTAGCAGTCTGCTATCCCTTCTGATCACCGGCAGTGCACTACAGGTGGTCAAGTACCCCAAACAAAGGGGCTATGTTCCCAGATGTTCCTCGACAATGGCTTCTGTATAGCTTTGAACCTGAACTCTAAATCATAGGGATGAAGGCCAGAAACGGTTGGTGTTAAACCTAAACTCTAATACTAGGGAGGCAGACACTGTTGGCGTTTGAGATTCTCTTTGTAGACACAGGCCGGCATAGATCAAGTTGACTTCACAAGACATGCGTGTGTTCGTGGTGTTTGGCGGTCTCGGGTGGTTTGGGCACAGGTGGCGCATTTCTTCGACCAAAACGCTTAAATCTTTAGAAGGCTGAACTGTATGCCGCTCAACCCAGATCTCTGAACTCTGACATCCCTCATCCCTAAACCGCTTTTGATATATGCCTTGGCGGCCTAAAGGGCCCAGTATGTAGAGAAATCCCTGAATCTGCGGCATGTAAATCCGGCAGTTTCCCAAATTAGGGGATCCGAATACATACCCTAATACAGTATAATCCTTATTACGGGGACCTCAGAAGGGTACCTCAATTTTGGGAAACATCCTCCCAAACCCTAAACTCTAAATCCTACACCCTAAACCTTAAACCCTAATCCCTAAATCCTACACCCTAAACCTTAAACCCTAATCCCTGAACCCTTAAAGCCTAAACCCTAAATCCTATAGAAGTCCCCCTTTAAGCCCCCAACTGACAGGCACTTCTGTCCTTGCTACTGGAGCTGGAAAGTTGGAAAGCCGCGGTAGCTGACGACGAGGCAACCCTTGAAGGGTTTAGGGTTTGGGGATCAGGGTTTAGGGTTAAGGGTTCAGGGTTCAGGGTTTAGGATTTAGGGTGACGGGTTGAGGGTTTGGGGATTAGGGTGTAGGATTTAGGGCTCAGATTTTAGGGTTCGGGGTTTAGGATTCAGGGGTTAGGGTGCAGGGTTTAGGGTTTGGGGATTAGGGTTAAGGGTTTAGGGCTTAGGGATTTGGGTTTAGGGATTCGGGTTAAGGGTTTAGGGCTTGGGGATTATAGTAGGGTTTGGGGATTAGGGTTTAGGGTTCAGGGATTAGGGTTAAGGGTTTAGGCCTGAGGTATTAGGGTTTAGGGTTTAGGGTTTCAAAATTTGGGGTTAGAAGTAGTTAGCCTACCTAGAGGGTCCAAATCCCCCAAATGATGGGCTTTAGGGCCAGAATATTGTACTCTGAATGCTATTTGGGACCTGAAGGGCCAATATCTGGGTCCTTGGACCCTCCTATCTGTAGGGCTATGTATTGTGTTGTTGGAGCCCACCACTCTTTTACTTCAAAGGAGCTATGAAGATCCTTGGACCCTAAACTAGGGTTTAAGCCACCCTCAACCTCTAAAGCCTAAACCCTAGACTCTAAACACCATGTCATGGTGAAATATCAGAGGAACCATCAAGCAGAGGCTGACACCCTAACCTGGTTTCCGGCCCATGGGTCCTACCCAAGAATTGGCTACTTGGGATTTGAGTTTAAGCTTGGGGCGGCGGTACTTGTAGCACAGGTTTAGGCGAAGGATATGGTAGGTTTTTCAACATACGGTCTCTTCTGGGTTCCTCATGATCATGCAGCCACTAATAAGTAAGGAACCCAAAGCATGTCGAGAACGTCCATTGGGTATGTGGACCCGCAGGGTCGGCTGTCAAAACTCAATAATGACCATGCTCCAACCCGCAAAAGTGCTGCCGTTTAGAAGCCGCTGTAACTCCCAAAGGAACTACCCCAAAGGGCTCATGTAGGTATATGGTATATACATAGGTTCTAAAGTAATCATATGGGAACCCCTTTGGGCCCTGAGTATATACTGCATAATAACTACATGGACCTTCTGGTTACACTGAAATGTGCGTCAGAATCCTAACTTGAAGTCGTAACCATCCCTGAGAAAAAGCTACATTTTTAGGGTCCAGATTGCCAGGTCCGATTGTTCCCTGACAGAGCATCTGGAACCTAAGGGTACACTGGGCGCTTGGAACCTCAGGGAATACTGTCGCCTGCCATAGTTTCATGCTTTCGCAGGACCTCGAAGAAAGAATAGCAGAGCACCCTGGCGGCAGCAGGTTTAAGTTGCTCAGGTTACCTTTAAAGGGAACAGTAGACAGCATAGGATAGAGGATTCAGCGCTTAGGAAAGGTTTACTGTATGATCATGATAGTAGACATTACATGGTAGGACTGCCTGGGCCCAGGCTCATATACTCATGGTGGATCTCGTGACCATGCCAAGAGGACCCCCAGAAAATTATCGGGATGATGGCCCTCATTTAGAGACCTCGTCCTTCCCTCTTCGAGATCTAGTGAGTAGAACTTCACGCACGGTCTCTACCAGGTACCAGTCAGTTCGAGGTGCAGCAGAACTGCATCCAGAAACATTGTTGCAAAGTTTTGTCTTTGCCTGTTGAGTGAGAAATGGTTTCTTCCTCTATGTGATGTTGAGAAGTCATGGTTCGTGTTTTGCAAAGGCTTTTTGTATGTACATGACGTCCACAAAGCACGCAGACAGGTGTCTTGGACCCCAGGCCCAACAGGTGGCAATCACGGCGTTCATTTGTAGAAGTGGATTTGTTTTGCAGATGGACACTAACACCGCATGCTGGAAAAGTTTGATCCTCATTGCAGGGGACTTGCCGCCCCCCGCAAGCATGTCACATTCAGAAACCTTTCCATATACCATATACCTTAAACAGATGATGTCGTAATGAATCCACATGGCCAATTGTCAAGACAAGCTTTGTTCGGACGTTCCCTGAGAGATGCCATGATAATGGGAGTGAATACCTCACAAATCTTGAGTGATTCTACGAAAAGGGTTTAGGGTTTAGGGCCAAGCTTGCTTCCCTAAAGCCTGGATCATCTTTCTGAAGCTTGTTGTGCTCCTTTTATCCCGTACCTGTCATGGAATGGGAGTCAGACGGTCGCAGCATTGTTTCCCCCCAGCCAAAACTACACTTCAGGATTTAGGGCGTAAGGTTTGGTGTATACCCTACCCTAAACCCTAAATCCTTAAACCGTAAACCCTAAATCCTAAGCGCTACAGCCGAAACCCAATAGAAGGCCTGGAACCCAAGGAACATAGGCTCAAGACATAATGTTACCTTGCTCCATTTTGTTGGGTGTCACTTGAGGGTTTAGGGTTTAAGATTTTCACTGCCTAAGAACCCAGACATAAGCATAGGATGTACTTGGGGTTTTATGCGGGTACCTGGAGGTGTGTAGACCATATTATGGTAATTTCCAGCAATGGCGGGTGCCAATAACGCTGCCCTACTTTTCGGAAATTACCATAATATGGGTTCCTGGACCCTTCGGACCCTAAACCCGAATCCCCCTACCTAATCCCTAGACTCTTTACCCTAAACCCTATGCCTATACCATAAATCCGAAACCCAAATCCTCAAACCCTAGCACACAAATCCCCAAACCTAAATCCTAGACCCGTTACCTTACGCCCTGAACCTAAATCCCGGGAAGTTCCTAGGTTTCGCGGACAAGACGAAGGCAATCAGCCGCAGGACCTGGGATGCCAAAATGGCAGTTCATATTCGGATCTAGGGTTTAGGATTTAGGGTTTAGGGATTTAGGGCTTAGGATTTAGGGTTTAGGTTTAGGGTTTAGAGTTAAGGGTTTAGGGAGGGGGTTGGGGGGGATTAAAGCCCTAACCCTGAGGGTCCAAGTACCCAATATTAAGGTACTTCGGATTTGGGTATTAGTAATTCTAGTACAGGTTTTGGGCAGGTATATGATTATTGGGTACTTGGACCCTTAGGGATTGGGCTTTGGCAGGGTTTAATGATCAGGGTCGCGGGTTTAGGCTTTAGGCTTTTAGGGGGTTTGGGGTTTCAGGATTCTGGGGTTTTGTGAGCTTGGGGTTTCAGGGTTTTCGGATTCGGATCTTAGGTTGTTTTGGTTCGTGGGTGGTTTCGAGTTAAGGTTTTGGGCTTATAGGCAGGGTTCAGGGTTCGGAGTCCCTGGTTTACGGCTGACTCAAGCTTCCAACATCAGTTGTCAGGGAAAGCCAGTACTGTCGGAAGGGTGTGCTAGTATGCCGCGGAAGGAAGAATTCTGCGATGTGTGGAAGCCTGCACTTCCCAAGACCCTTAAGACTCCAAATCCCAAACGCCAGCTCGCCAACCGTTAATGCCAGGAGCCCTGATTATGCGAATCGCAAAATCCTTCACAGTGCCTCACTCGCATATTGTGGACCCAAGTACCTGCAGGAACCCAGTTGGGCCCAAATCACGACCTATTTAGGTGCTTGGACCCTTGGGCCTTTTAGGTTGCGTTGGAGACCCTGAAGCCTCAACGTCGAACCGCGGAATTATATTGAAGCCTCAAGACTCAACGCAAATTCACACCCACACAAGCCTCAACCCTAAACTCCAATTATTTCAAAACCTAAGCCTCAAAGCTTGTAAAGCCTACAACCCGAAACCCTAAACCCTGAACCCTAAACCCTAAAGCCCTGAACCCCAGCACCCTAAACTGCCCTGAACCCCAGCACCCTAAACTGTAGCTCCCGAAGCCAGCAAGTGGTCACGCCGCTGGAACCACCTGTCCATCCCCAGAGGTACCAAGATCCTTTACTGAAGGATATATGCGCCACAGTCTAAACTCCTTATAAGGGGGAGTTATATAACATAGGGTTTAGGGTTTAGGGTCTGAATTCCTTCGACGGGCGTTATATAGGGGACTACTACAGGGGTGATTAAGGAGGATACTAGGAGTTTAGACTACAGCTCGCATGCTTTGGGGTTTGGGGCGGAGCCTTGAACTCAGGAAAGTGGTCAACATGCAACCTGAACGTTCAACAAGAGATTGCAAATGTATAGCTCAAGTAGTTTGGGTTCTGGAGTTTGTGGTCAGCCGTGCATCTTTGGATTTTTTGAAGTCCCTCCACTACAAACACATTCCCATTTTTCAATTGACTCAGTCTCGACAATCACTTGAACAATCCTGCCATGAACCCTGTGTCCTGCACCTGAATTCCTATGGATGGTACTGTGAATGCAAGTGCTATGCTTGCGGTGGCAGGGTAATCTCATGAAAAGGCTTCAGATGGCCCACGGCATTTTCTCAAAATTACTTTCCCCCAATCTCTGACTGGGACCCCACAAATTTGCATCCTATAGCCCCGTATCATCATCATCATCATCATCATCATCATCATCATCCCAAGCATGCCGTAGAGGTCTGATCCAAGAGGGGGCGGGTTAGGGCTTAATGAGGTCATAAACCCTAAGCCCTACAGGAATCAGGGTTTAGGCTTGAGTTGGGTGTGATGCAGCGGCCTAAATAGTTACAGGCTTCATTTCGAGCTCTGCTTAAGGTACCTTCTCCCACGCTTGTACGGGGAGTTTAAGAGGACCTGGAGCTTGGTATTCATTAGCCCCGTACATTATAAGGTTTAGGGCTTCGGGCTTCAGATGGTTCAGGGTTGTAGGTTCAGACTTTTGAGTTTAGCGTCAGAGGCGGCTGAAGATGTGAGGACACATGGAACTGTGGTCGATTTTTGAGAGGGGATGGGATAGCCGTTAGCACGACTGCTGGCCCACCAAGATCACATAGGTGGTTTAAGGACCTATATACGCATCCAAATTGCTAAATCCTGAATCCTGAGCACCATATATCAAATACATATCGCTAGCCCTAAGTCCCTGAAGACCCCTAAGCACCATATGTAATATGCACATATACGTCGCAAACCCTAAGCCTTCGAATCCCAACCTTCAACAAGCAGTCACTGAAGCAAACCGAAACCCTAAGCGCCCAAGTATACGAATATAAGGGCATTAGGCCCAAATTGCATTCAGAGCCCCAATTTTTGGGCATTAAAACTCTTGGAGACAACATTATATAACCCTAAACCCTGAATCCTAAACCTTAACCAATCCCCCAAAGCATTTTTGCCCACGTTCCAGGAGCCCACACCTGAAGAGAAGGACGTGGTCCTCGAAGAGGCTCTCCGAGGTAAAGGGTTTAGGGTTTAGGGATTCGCAGATTGGGAGTTTAGGGTTTAGGGGTTGGGGTTTAGGGGATTAGGAGTTTAGGGTTTGGGGGGGGTTTAGGGGATTGGAGTTTAGGGTTTAGAGTTTTGGGATGGGGTTTTAGGGTATATTCCCCCAGCAATAGAGAATCTAATGGAATAGAAAATGGAACATTAGCATGGGAACTGGGATAATGCGTTCCCTACACCCTTGAACCCCCTAAACCCTAAAGTGTTCATCACTTCCAGGAGTTTCTTAGGGTTTCGGGTTTAGGGTTTAGGGTTTAGGGCTGAGGGTTTAGGGTTTAGGATTGAGGGTGGAGGGAGATGTAAGCTAAAACATTGAAAACACCTTCGATGTAGTTTCTTTCGTGTGGTTTTGGGTACGGCGCCTTCCGACAAACTGTCATTCAAAAAGGGACTGCATAGAGGCCTTTGGGTAGAGTTGAGAGTCTAGGTCTTGGGGGAGAGCTCACTGTGTTTGGTATGGAATGTAGGTCAGTCCCACACTGTAGTACTAGCTCCTGAATGTGGAGTTACTAGGGCCTTAATGTACCTACAATAGTCCCTTGTGGTATCCATTACTGGGTAAGGGATTGATGCAAGGAATGTGGGCTGTTTGGTTTCCAGGTTCCGCTTCTTAGGGCTAATAAGCCCTAAATTCATGGGTTCCCCTACTACCCTACCGCCCGCCCTTATCTACCCCCACATTCTCTCATAACCTTAGTTGAGGGGGAATATAGCGGGGTAGTATAGAGGGTGGTAGTAGGGGAACCCATGATAAATCCTAAGCCCAAAAATCCACAACCCGAGGCCGCTAAACCCTCAACCTTACCCTCAAGGTCCATGTACCCAATATTTAGGTACTTGGGATTTGGGTACTTTTAGTACAGGTTTCGGGTAGTTATATGCTTATTGGGTACTTGGACCCTTAGGGTTATGCCTGGACAGTATAGCCCTAGGCACGGAGTCGGCCTCGCTTTCCACAATGTCCAAGTTGAAGGGGGAGGATCCATGTCATGTATTTTGTTTAGTGTGGATTTAGGCTTTAGGGTTTGCCTGGGCCCGAAAAATACTTCCACAGGAATCCCGTTGCGCCGCGAGTAGATCCTATATACCTACCGTAGAGACTACCCGAAACCCTACACACACACACACACATGTCATTATATACATACATTTCCCGAAGGGTCCATGTACCGAATAATTGGGTACTTGGGGATTTGTTAATAGGAATTGTAGTAAAGGTTTTGGGCAAGTATATGATTATTGGGTACTTGGACCCTTAGGGTTTTGTATGGGATTGGATATCCACATAGCCTTTTTGGGGGAAATCAGAAACCCTAAGCCCTAAACCCTAAGGATCCACGAAGCCTCTCCGCTCTTTGGCGTGAAGATGTCGAAGAGGCCCATAGCTGCAGGGTGTTAGGGTTTAGGGTTTAGGGTTGCATTCAACGAACTTGAATTCCCAGACCCCCTAACGGATCCAAAAATTGGAACCCCCCAATATAAACCTAGTATTACTTTGGGAACTTACGGGATTATTAGGGGGCTCCATTTGGGGATCCTTTAGAGGGTCTGGGTTAGGGTTTGGGCTTCAAATGCAGTAGCCATGAAGGTTTTTCTTTACATTACAGGGGTATAGGTTGGGTTGGGCCCCCACCCACTAATAGTGGTATACTAGGAATATATAAGGACCCTACTATAATTACCATTACCTCTGTGGTCACTATTAGTGGCTGGGGGCCCAAGCTAAGGTATAGGTGGTGTATGAGGGAGAGCTTAGGGTGGCCACTGAAATTCTTAGGGTTTAGCGTTTAGGGTTGCCAATGAAATGGAAACAACATGGAGAATGTAATGGACAGGATTGGTATACCAGCGGCATATGGGTCCAGGATCTTAGCTTAAGCAACTAGAGTACGAATCGATTGTAGATCGACAGGTTTCCTTATTTCAGTAACATAGTCGAAACTGACCGCGGCAACCCGGTTTCAGAGATAGACATTCGGTGTTACAAGCAAGGCTCTTAGAGCAGCAGTAGGTAGTCTTTATAGACTTTAGGGATCGAGTACTCTACACAGCCCTAAGGGTCCAAGGACCCAAACTTAAGAGCCTCCGGCTCAGTCCGCCGACCCAGAGGCGGAGAAAGCACGAAAGCCTAAACGCGAAACCTTGAGGGTTTTCAGCGGCTGGCACGAGACCAATAGATAGGCGCAACAAGACTAGTCC
>CAJNIZ010037158.1:28247-44370 GCA_905231905.1 Symbiodinium pilosum
AACCCTAAACCGTAAACCCTATAGAATCACAAATAAGGGATCCCGAGCACTGCCAAAAGTGTTCCCCACATAGCCCACAGTGGTTCCCAAAGCTGCCTACGGTTTAGGGTTTACGTAGGGTTTAGGGTTTAGGGTATAGGAACCCTGCACCCTAAACCCCACATGAGTAGTATTTTATTTGGGGCTGCTATGGTACCCGATAGAGTAAGCTTCTATCCTCCTTTTGGGGAATAGTATTTATGTAAAGAATATTATCTTACTAGTTTTAACCACCAAAAAACATTACTCACATCCCTAACCCCTACCTAGAAAGCCAGCTTATGGCTTGGAGCTTAAGAAGTTGGGCTTTGGGGTTAGTGTCGAGTTCCGGGAGTACCTAGAAAGCCAGAAGCCCATAATTATAGTCTACCTTCCCCTGATTTCCTATTACTTTTGGGTTATAGTAACCCAGTATTATGGGTAACTAGGCTTTGAAGGTTGACCCTAAATCCCAAATCCCAAACCCCTAAATCCTAACCTCTTCCAAACCCTATGTTGAGAAACTCCCATGTAGGGATTGTCCTAAATTACTGTCAATACGGGGTCTTATATTTGGGTTCCTATTATAATACGGGGCTCTATATACACTTCGCCCATTTTGGGAACAGTAATTTAGGGAAACTTCCATGTGGCAGTGGCTAAGGATCCGGCGCAGGCGAAGAGAGTGGAGTGAGTTCGGGGCTTCCTGGTCCCCCTCCAACGATCAGGTTTGGGGTTAGGGGTTTAGGAGCTCAGAGTTTAGGTTTAGAAGGGTTTGGGGTTTAGGGGTTTGAGATTTTGGGTTTAGGGTTTTAGGGTTTAGGGTTCAAGCCTTAAGGGTTGAGGTCAATTCCAACCTTGAGGTTTGGGCTTTAGCGCTAGAATGGGTGGTCACCACGCTAGTAAGGAGCTGTCCCCAAGATAGCCTCAAATTACCATAAGGAGAATATCTTCAACTGTGGGCCGGGATATGAAGCATCTTGTCCCTCAATGTACACGAGGTATAATCTAAACTGTTAGTATCCCCTTAATAACCCCTGTAGTAGTCCCTTACATAATTCCCTATATAATCTTCCTTTGAGGAGTTTAGACTGTCGCTCACACGATGGATACCAGGGTTCAACGCAGACTCTTACAACCACCGCGAACGACACGACCACCTCCGCCACCGCTGCCCCTTCAACCTCCCAACCCAGCCCTAGCACAACGCCAGCACCAGCACCCTATAGTCCCAAGTAAGTAGATAGAAAATGGTTTGGGTATATTTTACTAAGATCCCCGTATACACCACATTCTATCTACTTAAGGGGGACTATATAGTAACTTTGATTTTGGTTTCCATTCCCTACTAAGCACTCGGTAATACACCTCCCAAGCTCAACCTACACACTTCAACCGGGAAACATCGGGTTCCATGGGTCTTAAACCTTCCTAAACCCTGCAAGGACCCAAGACCTCAATACAAGAATACTTTCCCTAGGTTCCCCAGTAAACCATTAATAAAAGGGTACCCTTTTCCGTCTATTCAGCTTTAATAAGGAGACGCCAAAACACAAAAGGGAAAAGGATACTAATGGCGTACCTAGTTCCCAAAACCTGTAATTACTACTGTTACCAAAGTCCCGACTGCCCAATAACTGAGTGCATGTGCCTTGAGGGCTGTTGTTGCTTAAGAGGCAGGGGTGCATACTCGAACCCAGGGGAAGGGCTTCTTCCAGAATCACGGCCACAAAACCTCGAAAAGAAACCCTTTGCAATCCCCTTCAACCCTCCACCCTATAATATAGTGCTTTCCAATAAAAAAATCCCCAGAGTAGACCTTCATATACTGTAATCCTCATTATTAAAAGCAACGCAAACCGCAGACAGATAGGAAGATAGATAGGTGGATACACACATACCTAAGTCGCTCAGGGCCCAACATGTAGAGAAACCCCCACACCCTAAACTCTAAACCCCTACAGCCTAAACTCCCAAACCCTAAACCCCTCAAAGTGAGGGCGCGGCAACAGCAAGCTTGGAATGATCTTCCACCTAGGAAGTGGTCTTAAACCGAAGTGTTGAGTTCAGGGTTTAGGGTTTAGGGAATTCCCTGCCCCCAGGAAGAACTACTGTCGAATTATATCTAAGAGTTTAGGGTCTAAGGCTGAGGGTTGAGGGTTTAGTGTTTAGATCACTATAGTAAGGTCTAGGAAGCCCGATAAAACTCTAACTATTAAGAGGACAGGTTTACAAAGCCTCAGAAAAATCATCAACGAGCTGCAGGCGGTTCAAAACCATCTTGTGCGGGATTCTAATGACCCTTTGGGATAGCCTTTGCCCTAAACCCTAAATCCTAAACCCTAAACCCTGAACCCTGAACCCCTTAACCCTTGGGGTGGTACTGCCCAGCCCTGGGCTTCATCTAAGAAATGCCTTATCCCCGTCACAAAAACACATCTTTTGCAGCCTTATGGGAATACAGCCCCCCTTAGGTAGATAGAATATGGGGTATATAGGGGTTAGGGCTTAGGGTCCCCCTTAAGTAGATAGAGTATGGGGCACATGGGCATCTTATCATAAAATATCCAAAGCCATGATCTATCTACTGAAGGGGGACTATAACTAGATGCAAGACCTAATCAACAGTGCACAAGGAAGATGCAAGTGCTGTGTTGTCTGTGCATTTCCTATGGTTTTTATTGTCTTTCCCAAGCAAAACGTTATGCATGTCTTGTGCTGTTTTTTGTTTTTCCAAGCAACAACCTGGTGCAATTATTGTGCTGCTTTTTTCCAAGCAAAAACCTCATGCGCTTCTTGTGCTGTCTCTTTTTTCCAAGCAAAAACCTTATGCATGTCTTGTGCTTTTCTTCTTTTTGTAAGCAAAAGCCTTATGCGCTTTTTAGGTTGTTTTTTATGCTTTTCATGTTTTTCATAAATTTACATGTACACCAAAATTTACGTCTTCTAGGGTGTAAATCACTCCATTTGTGAAAATTTTCACTTTAACTAAATTTACACATTCTGGAGTCTCAGGGAACGAGAGCGATTCGATGCGCACGAAACCTCGCCACAACTGGAGCGATTTGACGCGCGCGAAACCCGCAGAGGGTGCGCTCCGACGATTCTCGATGAACTTACCCCGGTTAAAAAAAGCACAATGGGTTCGTGAGTGGTGCAGGTATAGACTGTAGCGTGGTGTATGTCAGCGGTGTAAAGGCTGTGGGGACTGTCGTGTTGTGTATGTCAGCGGTGTACATGACGTGGCGTGGTGTAGGCGACGAAATGTAAGTGCTGTGGCGTGGTGTACGTGAGCGGTGTCAGTCTGTGTAGACTGTGGCGCGGTGTATGTGATCGGTGTAAGTGCTGTTGTGTACCTGCTGTGGTGTACATGCTGTGGTGTACATGCTCTGGTGTAAGTGCTGTGGTGTAAGTGCGGTGGTGTCTGCCCTACCGGTGTGAGCCAGCTGCAGGGGCCACAGCCACTTCCGCTGCGAGTGGCTTTAGTCTGGATGAATGCTCAGGCAGCATGCGGGGATTACACGACTCGGAGCATAGAAAAACAAACACCCTGATTGCAGAGGCCAAACAGGCGGAGGCAGACATCCAAAAGGCCATCAGTGTGCCCGTTCAGGAGTGAGGGGGCTGAGGTAGTCTCATGTAGCGTTCAGTGTCTCCCCTGCACTCTTTTCTGAAGGACCCGCAGCCGTTGTTCGGCGAGGACAAGGGCTGCACGAGTCGTGGCCACGTGTGACTCCAAAATGCCTCGCTGGCTAGCATCCAAACTCGCTTGGCTGTGCCTTTTAGTTTTGAGGGGCGCTATTTGAGCATGGGAGATAATTAATACGCATAGGACTCAGCATATCATGTACAGTTGATAACTACTCAGTCCAGATGGACACACTTGGGATACGTTTTTCATCTGGAAGGGCTTGGAGTGTTTAAGTTTATGGCCCACCATTACAGCCTCCCTCTGAGGGATGTCAGGGCCCCAATACTGGCCCAGATGTGAAATTCACTCCGCTGCCCAGGTTTAATGTGGGTCTCCATTATATATATACATGGGCTTTCATAAGTTGAGGTCCCCAATATAGACCCCAATATACAATAGCCTGTCTTGTCGATACTCAAACAGGCCCCTAGTTTCTGGAAACCCCGATTCCCTATCCTTTTATAACCCCTGCAACCGCGTGTGACCCTTGAAATTCTTGCCCCTAAACCCTAAGCCCTAAAGCCCTAAACCCTAAACCCTAAGTTGAACCCTCGCGAGAGGTCGATTCTAGTACAAGGAACGATCGACCACATAGCGGGCCAGGTCCCCTTCAGACGCTGGTTTAGGGTTTAGGGCTTAGGGCTGGCCAAGTTGGAGATGGCAGGCTTCCAGCAGGGCGCGCGCAACATTCGCGACGTTGGAATCGACTTTTCGTCCAGCGACGAGGGCTGCGCGCACATGTGGCGTGAGTTTGAGGCCCTCCGAGAGCACTCCAGTTCAGACTGTATTGCCACCAATAACGTCAGTGGCCTGCATTCTGGCCCCGTAGTACTTCAAGCGCGCGGAAGTCCCTTCGCAGCTTCCACATTGGGATGCTTCAAACTACATGTATTTACTCCTTGATGGATGCTAGTTCTTTTTTGTAACAAGGTAGTGACTATTACTTACGACTACTGCTATCATGATTCATGTCTTCACTATTGTTACTTGTCATAGTGTTACTGCTAATGGTAATAGTTACGGCACTAGCAAAGGGCTGTAAGCTTAACCTAATCCTGAAACTCCAAAACCTGTCACCGTGATTCATGTTCTTCTTTCTGTACGTATCATAGTGTTAATGCCAATAATGACAGTGCATTAGCAAAGGATTACTTCGAAATTAATGCGAAACCCTAAAACCTTCCCGGGACAATGGTCACCTAGTACAGGGCTTCGTAATTTTGGATGTAGGGTCTAGTCTAGGGCTTAAGGTTTAGGGTTTAGGGCAAGTAGAAGTTGTAATATTAGCAGTACCAGCAAGTATTCAAACTTTTGGTTGGTGGGACACACTATCACAAATCGTTGAGGGCTTTAAGTTTAGGATTCTGGCTAAACTTTAATCCTTAAACCCCAAACCCTAATCCCTAAACCCTAAGCCCTAAACCAACTCTATGCCCATGTTTGAGGAGAACCAAACTCGAAAGATTTGAGACACGGGTACCTCAACAATTCATGGTCGTCTCCCTTATATGAGCTGTCAATCTCATGGTTTTCAAGGCACCGTTAAGGGTGGGGGATATAAAGTTCCCCTGGGTGGTGTAGCCTTACGGTTTAGGGTTTAGGGTGTCCCTAAAACGGACTCAAGACGAGTGACAACATACGCAGTCCTCCTCGACTATGATATTCAGTACAAAATTCAGCAAAGAATGAGATTTTGAATTACTAGCAATTTGCTTAAGCCCAATCACTAGGCCCTGAAACCCTTAAAACCTGAGCCCTGAACCAACCAGACCCTTAAACCCGAAATCCTAAACCCCTAAACCGTACCCCCTCAAATCCTAACCCTGCACCCAAGATGCCAAACCTAAACCGGAAGCCTGAGACCTAACTTTCTAGCTCAGCCAGGTTCCCGTAGCCAAAGACGTGGCTGGGTTGGATCATAAGGTCAGGGTTTGGGGGTTTAGATTTTAGGGTTGGGATTAGGGCTTAGGGTTTCTGGTTTAGGTCTTACGGCTTAGGGTTTATGGCTTAAGGTTTAGGGATTGGGGTTTAGGGTTTAGGGTCATAGGGTTGTCGGAGGTCAATCCTGTAGGTCCACGTACCCAAATTCTTACTGGTGGTTGCTGGGGGAGAAGAGAATACATCATATACGGGTCATGGAGAATTAGTTTCCCACATTCATTACTAACCACCAAAAAGACAACTGTGGTATTTAGGTCGCAAATACTACAATCTGAACGGTTTTTGAAACATAAAGCCCCAAGATTTGAGTACGTGGAGCCTTAGAAGGTACATTATTCAGTGTTTTCTAGCTAACCATAATAGTGGGCTACTTAAGCGTAAACCCAAAGTAGTAGGAAGTAGGGCAAAGTAGACTAGGTATAGGCTACTAACTTTCTAGGTGCGGCTTGGGGTTTTGGAATTACCCTCAGGAGGGCATGGGTCACTATGCTGACGTTGAAGTTGTAGTTGGTAAGTAGGTTAATGGTGGGGGGACAACAAGGGTTACTTGGATGTACTTAGAACAGTAGCTAAACCCAATCAGAGACCTACTTAGGTGACTTAGGGGACTCATTATTTGGTTATAATGACGAGTAAAAGTTGGTTTTAAGTAACACGTGCCCGTCTAAGTAATGGGGTGACAACTGGGGTTATCGTCTGGCTGATGGATGCTGCAAATATACTTACTACTCTAAGGAAGGTTTAGGTGGGTAGAGTTCCCCCATATGAGTTGTAGTCTAAACTCTTAGTATCCACACTAATCAGAACCCCTATAGTAGTCCCTATAACCCCCTATATACGTTTTCACTGTAGCCCCTAAAAGCCTTACGCCGCCCTTATATAGTCTCAATGTCCCCATGCAAGCCTTGAAGCCTTATGTAAGGGTACCACCTGGTGACTACCCAGTTGAAGATTCCCTTGAGCCCTAAACCCAAACCCCTAAACCCTGAACCCTAAACTATAGACCTTAAACCTTAAATCCTAAACCCTAAACCTGAAACCCCTAAACCCTGACCCTAAACCTTCAACCTTACACCATCTCTTACACCCTAAACCCCTAAACCCTTGAATTTGCAGGTAGCTTTGAAGCGAGCCGCCTATGGTTCGGGCATATCAGCTAGAGTCGAAACTCCAAAAAGGGGGTTATATGGGGGAGTATATATGGGACTACTTTTGGGGTTATTGAGGGATACCAGGAGTTCAGACAGTAGGTCATATATAGGACTCAGGGTGTAGGATTTAGAGTTTAGGGTTTAGGGCTTAGGATTCATGGTTTAGGGGTTAAGGGTTTAGAGTTTATGGTTTAGGGATTAGCGTTTAGGATTTAGAGTTTAGGGTTTAGGCGCCAGCATTATGTACTATAGGGGCCTAGGGCTAATTTAGGGGCTGTCAGGGGACTAGAGGGTAGATATCCTCAAAATGGACCACGCCGACTTCTCTAGAAAGCATTTCTAATGCCAAGGTCCCTAGACTAGACTCCTCGGCAGACCCAAGCATGAAACCTACAGTGTATGGCCCACATGAGCTGTAGTCTGAATTGCTTGAAGGTGGTTTTAAAGGGATTGTATAAGGGATTATTCTAGGGCTTGTCAAGGGAATGCTAGGAGTTTAAACCAATACCCTAAATCGTATAAATCCCTCCTTTTCTGACACACCCAAAGCTAAGGTGGAACTACTTATGAGCTACGGTCAATATTTGCCTAATTAAGGGACCATTAACAGTGGACATAGGGGTCTTTCTCTTGTATTTCAGTATAATCCTTAATATAGTCCTTTATAGGGAACCCACGTCCATTGATGACTTGGGAAACATTGGCTGCAGCCAGTATACTGTCCCTTAACGGCACGCATGGTAGTCTACTGTGAGCCTCTTTTCAGGTTCCATGTTGGGGGTATCTACCCTGCACCCTGTTTTTCTACATCGATTACATCCCTGCAAAGGTTTAAGGTTTAGGGTGTAGTGTGTAGGGTTTAGGGTTTGCATTCATGCGCCCTAGTCCCTCGCAAGCAACTTTGCGTGAACCCCCAAGCAGAGGCATATTAAGCCTAGGCATACTATCCTTTTAGAATGGAGCTCCATGTTCACTTGGTCATCTCGTATGGAATCCTCATATGGTAGTTTCCCATAATAAGGGGACCCCAATATAGACCCCAAAATACTAGAATCCTTATTATTATGGGGACCCCAAAAAGGTAGCCCTAATTTTGGGAATCTCCCATATAGGGCTTCCAAACAACCCCGGGCTCCATGTTTTCTGGGGTCCCTATAATGTGGGTTAAGGGTTTAGGGGTTTAGGGTTTAGGGGTTTAGGGGTTTAGGGTTTAGGGTTTAGAGGTTTAGGGTTTAGGGTTTCACTGTGTTTGTGGTTTCTAGAAAGGACCGCTGGTGTTTGGGTTAAATCCTAAACCCTAGACCTAAATCGTAACGCCCATACGATACATCCTGAAAACTACACCCTAAGCCCTAGAGACTACATCCTAAACCCTAAAAGCCTTACTGTAAACTAATCCCTAAATCAATCCTAACCTCTTTCTTTCCTTACAGCCGCCTATCAGCTTGGTAGACCAGATGCTGCTTGGGGGATCCTAAGTGTGCAAGATTTCCTGCACCAACAGTACGGTTTAGGGTTTAGGTGTTTTAGGGCTTTACATAGGGGATATATAGGGGTAGTGGAAAATAGAATGGAATTTGCTAGGGTTCAGGCTCAGCACCCGCGGATGTCCTGAGGCTTTGGAACCGCGCGAAAGCCGCGAGCAGCGACGATCAGGCATGAACAGTCCCAAAAGGTTACAGGGTTTAGGGTTCAGGCAGACCTTTTAGGGGCTATGATATAGGGGTACCTTTCACGGGTTTTATGAGGGCATGTAGGGATGCACAGCGTTCAGGGTGTAGGATTTACAGCGGGCTTTACATTCAACAGTGTTTCCTTGGTCCTGGCTACAGGCCCTTAATCGGCTTCTTAAAGGCTCGATAATAAAATTGTAGTCTTTTGAGGAAGAAGTCTTATCTTGTATTATAGTATAATCCAAAGGAATAACCTTAAACCCTAAACCCTAAACTATGTTTTAGCATAGGTCTAAGGAGACTACAATAAAGGTATACAAGGATCCCAAGATGAAGGGCCCACACGGTTGATACTAAAATCCTGCATGGCCACAGTATGATATAAGGGTTTAGGATTTAGGCTTTAGGCTTTAGGGTTAGGGTCCCCCGTAAGTAGATAGAATATGGCTTTGGGAATATTGTAATAAGATCCCCATATACCCCATATTCTATCTACTTGAGGGGGGACTATAATACCATATTTCCCAAGCCTAAACCCTAAACCGTGTGGCTCTGGGTCATGCAGGCTTAGTAGTATCCACCGTAGTTCCAACCTTAGATATGTTCCCTTCCAAGCTCAGGGTTCAGGGTTTAGGGTTTAGGGTTTCTTTGAGTATACGGTCTAGGGTTTACGGTCCAGGATATTACCCGAGGAATGGAAATTCAAATGGAAATAAATGCATGGTGAAATGGAAGCGGGTGGTTATGGGTTGCTTTTTTAGGCCTTACGTTCAAATGGAAGCAAATAAATGCTGAAATGGGTCGGGGAGTTATAGGTGTAGTATTTGAGGTTTACCGTGTACTTACCACCGGTTAGCAAGGAGTCAAGGAATGGAAAAGATAATCGAAACTACTGTTTAGGATTTAGGGTTCTGGGTCTACTGTTTAGGATTTAGGGTTCTGGGTTTAGGGTGTAGTGTTCCATGTTAACCTGACAAGAATAGGCCCTGATTCAACCCTAAACCCTATAGCCCCAACACTTGTTTTGCAATTCAGGTTTACGGAGGGGCGGTCGCAACAGTGAAGCAGGGAGGTGAGGTAGGACCAAGTAGTACTGGTCGCGGTTTAGTGCTTAGGGTTTAGAGTTTGGGTAAGTAGCGCGAGTAGAAGAAGGTTTGTTGAAATTGGGATATTCTCGGGCATGGAGATTTCTTCCTGCAACCCCAGTATCATTGCCGATCAAACTTGGTTATAGGTTTTCAAGCTCCGACTTTGGCAGCAAACAAAAGTCGTCTTCCGTTTTAGGCCCGGCAAGGAAGTTTTCAGTGCCGCCCTCCTTGTTGATGTGAAGTGTACATCCGGGAATTGCAAAGAAAATTGGGGATCGCTATTGTTTGCTCTATGGGAGGTTATTAAACTCTAAACCATTAAAATCTAAACCCCAAAACCTAAAACCATAAAACCATAAACCCTAGAAGGAATCATTCCTTCATTTCTTGCTTACCAGGGCTACGCTTGGAATTTTTCTACAGTAGGTATCACGTATAGTAGAAGTATCTCTTTTTTTAATAAGTCCCTTCAAGACTAGTACAGACTTCCCCCAATTTCTGCTGTAAACATGGTCCAAAATATAGATGGGCTTGGGCAAGAAATGTGGGACGTCATAATCATAGGAGGGGGTGGGAGGTGGTATTGCCTTTCAACCGAACCCTAAGGGTCCAAGGACCCAACTAATAGGGCTCCAGGTCCCAAATACCATTAACATTATAGTAGTTGGGCCCTAAAACCCCATTTTTTGGCCCTTGGACCCTTAGGGGAAGCGGATCAGTATTCATGGCCAGGACGAGGTGTTTCAATTTAGGGTTATAGTCCCCCTTAAATAGATAGAATATGGCTTTGGGTATATTATAATAAGATCCCCATATACCCCATATTCTATCTACTTAAGGGGGACTATAAGAGGAGGAGGTTTCACGGTGAGTTGACCCAAAGCTTGCAGTTCTAAACCCCCCGCTTAAACCTTCAACCCTAAACCCAAACCCAAAGCCCTAAGCCTTAAACCCTATAAACCCGAAGCCTTAAACCCTTAACCCTACACCCTAGGCCCCAAACCCTTCAGATACAGCGTTAAGCCCGAAGCCAACCTTAAACTCTAAACCCCAAACCTGGAAAAAGGAGTGGGGAAACTTAGGGCTTAGGGTTTAAGGTTAAGGGTTTAGGGTTTAGGGCGCTACACCTTAGGCCCCAAACTTCAAACCTTCATTTCTCAGCTCTTCAATTCGCTTCCAAAGCCAAAAACCATATATTAACGCTAAACATCAAACCCTATATACACCCTAAACCCTGACAATCATTTCACACCCTAAACATCCTTGAAACCGCGCGAAATTCTTTGAAAAACGCTAAGACCCCTTTCAGACCACCCCTAAACCCCTAAACCCTAAATAGGAGTTTCCATTTTGTTTTCCGTGATCCCAGTTTCCATTTTTTCAATTGTCCCAATATAACCCTAATATATCATCGCCTTAAGTAGATAGAGTATACACCCTAAAACCCTGAACTCTAAACCCTATATAACCCCTATACAAACCCTTAAACCCTTGAACTCTAAACCCTAAACCCTAAATAGTAGTTTCCATTTTCTTTTCCATTATCCCAATATACCCCTAATATATAATCCCCTTAAGTAGCTAGAATATAGACCCTAAAACCCTTAAACCCTAAATCCCAGACCCTAAAAACCCTAAGCCCTTAAACTCTGAAACCCTAAACCCCAAACCCTAAACCCCTTAAACCCTAAACCCCTAAACCCTAAATAGTAGTTTCCATTTTCTTGTCCATTATCCCTCTAGAACCCCTGAAACCCTAAACCCCTAAACCCTAAATAGTAGTTTCCATTTTCTTTTCCATTATCCCTATAGAACCCCTTGAACCCTAAACCCCTAAACCCTAAATAGTAGCTTCCATTTTCTTTTCCATGATCCCAATATAACCCCAATATAACTTCAATATAACCTATACATAACCCCTATAGAACGCCTATGGAACCACTATATAACCCCAATATAACCCCCTAAATCCATAAACCCTTAAACTATACAAACCTTTAAACCCTGAACCCCAAACCCCTAAACCCCTAAACCCCTAAACCCTTAAACTATACAAACCCTTAATTAAACCCTAAACCCTAAAACTCTAAATCCCATAGTTCCCCTTAAGGAGATAGAATATGGCTCTGGGTACCCTAAAACCCTGAGCCCTACCCCTAAACTTATAGTAGCTTCCATTTTCTTTTCCATTATCCCTATAGAACCCCTAAAACCCTAAACCCTAAATCCCTAAACCCTTAATCCGTTAAACCCTACAGTCCTTAGAGTATACATAAACCCCTATTAAATCCCCATGGAACCCTTAGCCCCCTATGTCAAAGGAAGCTCACCAATATAACCCTAATATATAATCCGTATATAACCCTATATACCTTATTATATAACCCTATATAACCCCTGTATAAACCCCTATATAACCCCTATATCCCCTGAACTCTAAACCTCTGTCAAAGGAAGCTCGCAGTCGCTTCAGCACCTTTGGTCCCAGTGGGTGGCAGCTCGACAGCGCTTTATTTGATGGATGGTGGGGGATCATGGGATGGTGGGGGAATGTTGGGGGCTTTAGGGTTTAGAGGGTTTAGGGTTTAGAGGGTTTAGGGGGTTTAGGGTTTAGGATTGGGGGTTGGATGTGGGGAATTAGGGGGGTTTAGGGGGTTAAGGGTTTGGGATTGGGGGGTTTAGTGTGGGGAATTCAGGGGTATAGGGTTGAGGATTCAGTGTTTAAGGTTTGGATTTAGGGCTTGAGGATTACGGTTTGGGATTAACCCTAAACCTTAAACCATTAGGGTTTGTTACTTAAGCTTTAGGGTCTCGGGTCTGGGGCTTGCTGAAGTTCAGGTAGTTTAGGGCTTAGGGTTTAGGGTTTCGAAGCCGGTAGCCCACAACTCTCGTCGACTTTGCCCTACTTTTTGCTACTAGGCTTTCCTGGTACTAATTATATTAGCTTGGGGCCCACTCTTTTTTTAAAGTCGCCCATTACTTGGGGCAACTAGGCTTTGTGTGTAACACCTGAGCCCAAAACCTTGACTTGGCTTTGTAGGTAAACCCTATAGAGCCCTAAATGTTAACTAGGATTTATAGGTTATATAGGTAAACCCTACACCCTAAGAGCTAACTCGGCCCAGGCGCGTGCCACCGCTTCACGACATATTGGTGTCTCAGAAGCAGCACTTTAGGGTTTGGGGCTTAGGGGTATGACCAAGAAGATGAAGGTGGCCCTGGCATACTATCAGGTTTAGGGTTTAGGGTAGGAATTGTCGAAGCCACCATTCTTGGAAACCACAATTATAACTCAATTTTCAAGGCCCGCAATGGTGGTAGGACCTCACTTGGGGATGCAAGCTAGTTTGCGGGTGCAGATGCCCTGAATCCAAAAACACGTATACGCACTCCAGTAATCTATATAGAGCCATAGTAAGGGTTTCATGTCAGTTGAGGGGGGGGCCCCTACACCCGAAACTCTAAGCCCTGGACCTTAGACTCTAAACCCTGAACCCTTAACCCTAAACCCCTAAACCGGGCTGAGGCGTTTACATGCAAGAAGTTTGTCCGACCCGAAACGTTTTGCCTCTGCGGTTGATTTACGCAATCCTGCATGTCCTTAGGTTGAACAGAGCATTTAGAGGCTATAGTCTACAAACGCCTTAAACGGGGTTATATAGGGGTTTATATAGGGGAGCTTTATAGAGATTATTCAGGGGGGATTCTAGGAGTTTAGACTATTTAGAGGCCTACCAAAAAATTTGGGGTCCCTGCTTGTGCACGTACCTATGATGATCAAGATTCTGGTTTGCTGGGGTCTTATTATGTGGGGTGATCATGTCAGCAAAGCCGCACATCACCATACTTCGTATGATTCCGGCATATGCTCATGTGGGGCTTAGAGTGTAGAGATTCCGGCATCCTTTAAAGTCAGCCGTCTTTGCATATCATCCTTTGTGGTGACAAAAGCCCATCTTTCTGCAGTGTACGCGTGTCTGTCTCACGAAACTGGTGTGCTCCAAACACCTTCTGTAGCAAGATCTGATAGTTTCGACGAATAGGAGATCCCCAAATATCACATACGTATTATCGGGACCCCAAAAAAGGAATTCCAGATTTCGGGAAACTATCATATCCATCCTATCATCCACCTTCCTGGTCTTGCATGCCGTGGACATGAACAGTTGTGCATCAACTCGGTTGCCAGAACCCGAACAAGACTTCCTAGCACGTACAAATGGTAGTTTCCAGAATAGGCGGGGCCCCAAGATAGACCCCAAAAGACGTTGGTGCTTATTATAGAGAGCCCCAAAAGGTATCCGCAATTCAACCTTAAACCCGGAACCATAATCCCCAGACTCTAAGCCCCGATACAACCCTATAGAACCCCTAATACCTTTAAGGCTACCCCTGATTTTGAGGAAAAACCCACATCAAGGCTGAGCCCCAAACCCTGCACCCTCCAATCGGATAAGCCGCTAGATACCAAACCTCCGTTTTCCCAAATGGTTTAGGTTTTGGGGTTGGTACCTAGAGAGCTAGTAGCCCACTATAGTAGTCTACTTTCCCCAAAGTATTTCCGACAACTTTGAGTCAAGGTAGCCTCTTGTTTTGGGTCCTAGGCTTTCTAGTGCTTAGGGGTTTAGGGTTTAGGGTTTAGGGTTGATATCACCCATTGTTGAAAACACACCTCTTTCTTGTTGTATTAAGCCCCTAAAAGGGAGTATTCTAAATTAGGTTTCAATGCCATACCACGGAATAACCAGAAGCTCCCTAAACCGAGACCCTGACAACCTTACTGCCTAAACCCTAAACCCCTAAACCCTGAACCCTAAACCCTAAACCCTGAGCCCTAAACCCTAAATCCAAAAAGCACTTTCCTCTTCCTCATCCAGTTGCTTTGGTCCATCTGAGCCCTCAACTATTCCATTCTCTCTAGGGCCTCCTAAAGTGTATAGGTTGAGGGATTTAGGGTGTAGGGTTGAGGGTTTAGGGTTTAGGGTATATAATCTGAGATGACCCCTATAAATAACTCTTTAGAAGGGGCCCTTCGTCGTTAGTAACGGGTCCTTCGCTTGTCTGTTTTTTGGGGGGCACCCTGAACCCAAAACCCCCAAACCCCTAAACTCCTAAACCCTAACTTTCAACCCTAAACACCTAATCCCCTAAACCCTCAACCCTAGACCGCCAGACCCTAAACCCTAAACTGTAAACCACTAACCCCTAAATCCCCGAACCCCTTCCAACCCTCAACCCCTAAACCCTTAACCCTGAACTCCTTAGCCCAAACCCTTAACCCCAAACCCTTGACCCTAAACCTTAAAGCCCTAAGCCATAAATCCGTACACCCTAAGCCCTTCACCCTCAACCCTAAATCCTAAAGCTCTACACCCCAAAAGCCCAGGCATGATCCACCTCGCCGCCTTGAGTGCCGCCGCCAAGCGCCTCGGCTTTTGTTTTCGGTCGAAAGCTTGCAATGCTTAAAGGGGGGTTTAGGGATTTTGGAGTTAGGGGTGTAAGGTTCAGGGTTTTGACAGGCTGTGAGGGCTTTAGGGTTTAGGGTTGGGGGCCTCGGATTGCAGGGCTACCCGTAGGGTTTGCAGAGCTTAGGGCTGGGAGTTTAAGAGTTCAGGGCCTGCATTTTAGAGTTTAGTTCGGCCCACAACCCTAAATCCCAAACCCTAAGGATTCTCTTGGCGGCGGAACATGCAGGGTGAGCTCCGGATTCGGAGAAACCGGGAACACTAAATCATGTAGGAAGCACTGACTGTATAGTTCATATACGGAGTCTCGGGTCTAGGGTTTGGGGTTTAGGGTGGGTATAGGGGGTAGACAGGGTTTTATGAGCTATATGGGGATTAGGTGGGGTGTATATGGGGGCTTTGCAGGGTTAAATAAACTACCGCTTCCCGTTGTCGACATTTCCGTCCCTATGAGGCCGTAGAGTTTAGATAGCCGAAGTTTCATGGCACTTTGCATTTGATTGTTCTTTGCCTGAATACACCATTTTTGAAAGCTAGGCCTTAAATGAGACGAGGATGCCTAGTATGCTTTAAGGAACACAGCCGTCACAACACACATCCTTCAGTTTCAGGCTTTTACATGACAGTGCATATACCAGAGGGTCCGAAAGCTGGAGGTCTCAAGGGCTCAGGGTATGCCGTAAATGAGATTAGGAGTCCTCATAATGGCTTCCTCATAAAAATCGAGGGCCGTTCTCTTCATAATAATAACAATATGAAACACACCCAAAGCCCCCCAAAAAAGAAAAGCATGCTTTTCCCCCATGAGACAACTTATACGTTGAGGGGCATATCCAACATTCAGGGCGGGGGGGTGATTGATATCCTACAAGTCTTGAACCCTAAACCCTGTATATCCCTATAACCCGCCTCCAATGGAAGGTTCATGGGATTTAGGGGCGACGTATAGTTGGGGAAACTATAGCTGGGGTATCCTACGCAAGTCCAGTCAGCTTCAAGTAAAACGATAAGCCCGCTTATACCTAGCTGTTAAGTCCCCGAACCCTCTAAGCAAACTTGGGGCTATTCTCTAAACTCTGAACCTTAAACCCTAAGC
>CAJNIZ010037158.1:50189-60416 GCA_905231905.1 Symbiodinium pilosum
CAGGTCATGCCACGTGCTGGTTGTTGGCCAGGAAAGACATCATGGAAAGGATTATGGAGTAGTATTTAATTTGGGGATACTATGGTACCCATTATAGAGTAAGATTCTATCCTCCCTTTGGGGTATAGTGTTTTTTGTATATAACCTTACTACTGTACGAAACCCAATACCTAGAAAACCTAGCTACCCATAATAATGGACTATTTTAGCCCAAAGTAGTAGGACATTAGGGGAAAGTAGCCTATAATCATGGGTAACTGGCTTTCTAGGTATATTCTTCCTTGGTTCAGCCACAAAAAACGCTACCCACATGGCCGCGTCACCTAAAGTCTCTTTCAAGCTTTACGTCCTTTGTAGGGCACCTTTGGTTTAGGGTTTAGGGTTTAGGGTCTGGGGTTTAGGGTCTAGGGTTTCGGGTTTAGGGTCTAGGGTTTAGGGAACCCTAAACCCTTAAACCCTGATAGGATCTACAGGACATATGGGGGATGTAGGGCTCAGGTTTGGAAATCTTTGGCTTCTGAGGAGATGTGGGGTGTGTAGGACTTACCTCCTGGTTGGTAGTAGGGGATGAAGGAATGTACTTCCTTGGAACTTAGCTTGGACCTTAGACCCTGAACCGTTTGGAAGGCCCTCATACTCCTATTCTAGGTCCCTAAGGGTTAGCCCTTAACTAGTAGGGGTCCTAAGTGCCACGTAGTGAAGGCATGTAAAAGAGCATGGAAACCAGTGTGTAAGCGGAGATTAAGAAGGGCTAGCATTGCGGTCCTCTCCTGCATCGCGGAGGAGTAACAGTGACGGTAAGGGAAAATTAGGGTTTCGGGTTTTGTGTTTAGGCTTTTGGGGAACAATAGTAGCAATAGCAATTATACATGTAAAATCATCGTAAGCTTCCCGCACAGAGCCCAACAGTCTACGTACAGGATCGACAGACTCGCAGAATGCCCTCAGGACCTGGACTGAATATTCAAAATGCCGAAAATGAATGTATCTGTATATTGGCATGCATGCTCGGACTGTTGCTACACACCCCGCTATGGAGTCTCACTTGAACCCACCCTCAAAACTCAGAATACATATTTATATATGGGTTGTATTCTTGGGGCCCTTTTGGTTATAGAATCCATTCCGGTACCTACGACCCTAATCTTGGGAACCCCCCTAATAATATGAGCTATAGTCTAAAACCTAGCATCCCCCTTGGTCGACCCTGTAAAATGCTCCCCAATATAATCCCCTATATAACCCCCTAAACCCTGATCCCTTATATAACCCCCCCTTCAAGGAGTTTAGACTATAGCTCATATGAAGTCTGCCTGAGGCCATGTGCAGGCCGAAGACAGCGAGTGTGAAGCCCAATGCACGGTTGAGGGTTTCCAATTTGGGGTTAAGGATGTAGGATTTAGGCTTCAGGGTTTGGGGTTTAGGAAGTTCTCGACATAATCCCCACTAAGGATCCCCCCCGAAATCCCTTCTACTCCTCATGTACGTGGTTTAGCGCTTATGAGGGTTCCCAGCATGTAGGGCCTCCCGTTTTGATTAATTGCCACATCAAGTTTTTCACATCAAGTTTTGCTTGAGTGTGTGTCTCATCCAGGTGCCAATGAGCCAATGAGCCAGTCCTATCTGAACATGTTTCGGGATATTGTAGTCGACAGGTGTATCGTCGTGATGTGAAACTACCATTTGCCAGATTTTGTGTCTCAAACATCCTATAAGCCCTATAAGCCCTAAACCCTGATGAGCCCCATAATTACACCCTCAACCTTAAACCCCAGCCCTATCCAGAATAACATGGACCACCGCACAGCCCCTAAACCCAAAACCTCCCCATCTAAACTAACAGGGCAGCGTCCTTTACCGGGCCCTATTTGTGATGCCACGAGAGCTGTAGTCTAAACTCCTGCAAGGTGGTTATATAGGGTGTATGGTTTATGGTCTAAACACCTTGAAGGGGGTAATATAGGCTTTGAGGCTTTGGGTCTAAAATCCTGAACGGGGGTTATACAGGGGATACTCTAGGGGACTGTCATAGGGGTTATAAGGTGATATCACGAGTGTAGACTATAGCTTAGGATGGCCCCCCACCCTGCACTAGTGGTATCATAAGAATATAAGAGGACGCTAATACATAATGCTTATTACCCATTACAGTCACTATTACTGGGTGGGGGTCCGCCTAAGGCATAGCTCATGTGAGCAGCGCTTTTGGCACAGATGCTAGAATAAGATTGCACATTGAGCAGTTATTGCCCCTACCCACTAACAGTTGGACAGTAGCTATAATATAGTTATATGAAGGCCATAGGCGGACCTTTACTATAGACTGTTAATTACTGGGTGGGGGCAGGACCCAAAGTACACCCCAATTGTTGGCCCTAGGGTTATTGAGGCAGGTGGCTCAATCTCGCTTGTGTCGCCGCAAAAGAGACAAGTCTCCTGCTAATTTGGGGAGGATACTTGGTGGGTCACGGGGACTGGGTAGGAAGATGTAAGATCGGATAGCCATTGCAAGAATACTTCCTGAAGCCCCCTGCCTTAAACCCTAAACCCCAATCCCTGAACCCTAGAACCCTAAACCCTAAAGCCTTAAACCCTAAACCCTGTTGCAATTGGATACCCTAAACCCTAAACCTCGTAGAATCTAAACCAGGCAACCCTAAGTCTGCTTAGACCATCCAAAGATTTGACTCGGCACCCAAAACCCTAAACATTACCTAGAAAGCCTTGGGTAAAGGGTTTAGGGTTTAGGATTTAGGGTTTAGGGATTAAATAGGGTTTGCCTAGAAAGCCTAGTTACCCAAATGAATGAGCTACTTTAAGCCAAAGCAGTAGGAAATCAGGGCAAAGTTGCCTATTATTATGGGTAACTGGCTTTCTAGGTAATCCCGTCTAAGTCCTAAACCCCAAACCCTTTTACCCTTCTATAGCTTAGGCTTTTCACTCTGCGGGGGTTTAAAGCTCCAGGGTCAAAGTGCCTACCAAGGGGCTGCTTTTACATCTTCGGCTTTGCGGGGCGGATGAGGACCCGCTTGCATGCGGGTTGAGAGTTCAACGCTAAACCCTCCTTAATCCCTGGACCCTAATCCTTAGACCCTAATCCTTAAACCCTAAATCCTAGACCCTTTACCCTAAACCTTAATCCCTGAAGCCTAACCCCAGAACCCTAATCCCTGAACCCTAACCCCTAAACCCTAAACCCCAAGGAAACCATGGTTCTTAAACCTAGGCCATAAACCCCAAGCCTGAGTCCTTGTTAGGGATCAGTGCAGGTTTTGTTGGGTATGGACTTGTTAAGGGTTTAGGGCTTAGGGCTTAGGGGTTCGGGTTTAGGGCCTTGTTAATGTAGACCCCTGATTACTAAGCCCCCTCCCTTAAAAGGGACTGTAACCCGTAGCCTAAACCCTAAACCCTAAACCCTATAGGGTTTATAGGGATCCTAATATTCAGGCCTTTAAAAGGAGAAAGTTTATTCATCATGGGTTTACATTAATAGTGGGAATGTCTTTGCCAAGGCTGCAGGTAGAGGGTTTAGGGATATATCCCTTCATTCACTATAGTCCCTATTGTGGGGAGGGTTTAGGGTTTAGGGTTTAGGGATATATCCCTTCATTCATTCTAGTCCCTATAGTGGGGTTCCTGTTGCAGGGCTGTCTCTATCTACATTTGGGAAGAGTAATTTAGGCCAGGTCCCATATGATCCAAGAATTCCACGTCTCTTTCGCTGGGGTTATCATAGGGCCTGGGGAGTAGGGAGGCTTGCGGTTCATAGGGAAGAACTGTTCAGGCAACCTTCAACTCCTCGAGTATACTTGGAGGGGTCAGGGAAAACTACCAAGAATGCTTGGAGCCCTTGTGAGCCATGTAATTACCCTCAGTTATCCCCCTTATAAACCTGCTTCCGGAGTACCTCTGACCCTAAGCCCTAGACCCTAAGCCATAAATCCAAAGCCCTAAACCCTAACTCTGCACCGAATCTATCGTGGCTGCCGTGATCCCAAGCTCCCAAAAAAAGCAGAGGCAAGTTTGCCAAAACAGTTTTCACAATCATATTACTGTGCCCCTACCTCAAAACGGTTTAAGGTTTAGGGTTCAGGGTTTTGGGTTTAGAGTTTACCTAGGGTTTGGCGTTAAAAGCTGTGCTCAGGCTTTTTAGGGTAGGGGGTTAAATAATGGGCTTGGGGTTTAGGGTTTAGGGTTAGATAATGGGCGTGGGGTTCAGGGTTTAGGGTTTTTAATCAAGAGCTACCTTGATCCAAAGGAGTAGGCACATCGGGGCGAGTAGACTATGACTATGGGCTTCTGGCGTTCTAGGTAGGGTTTAGGGTCCCCTTTGCCATATCCCAACGCTGTGAAATCACATTTTTCTGACAGCACTCTGCAAGTTTGCGAACTCACCAACCCAAAGCCCCAAACCCCCCCAAACCCTTCAAAGCCCCCAAACCCTAAACATCCCAAAGCCTCAAACCCTAAATCCCTCCCAAACCCTAAACCCCAAAAGTTAAGCCCTAAGCCCTGAACCTTTGATAGGAGTCCGCCAGCAGATCGCCTGCTTCTCAGACCAGAGTCCAGTTGGCCGTCGGGACTCTCTCTCCCTGGTTTAGGGTTTAGGGATTTAGGGTTTAGGTTTTAGGTTTTAGGGTAAGGGCCTAAATACTGAACAATATTGGTAGGGTCTAGGCTGTAGGGCTTAGGGAGAATTACAATATGCTGGTTCCATAGTCCTTGTACAGTTATAGTACATGGTACCTCAAATGGACTTCAACATGATATTGGTGATTATTTCGGCCCCTGTAGTCTCTCTCTCTCCCTATCTCTCTCTCTCTCTCTCGCGCACGCTCGCTCTTAGTAGGAGCTTTTCTTGTTTTTTCTACGTGGACCTGTCTCTTGTTACATGGTGACATTAATTGGGACGTGACTGCCAAAAGGTGAACTTGGGGGTATAGAGACTCTAAGGTAATGACTGTCTTCTCTCGTGGTCAATATTCCTTGAGTGGGGGATCATCTAACCTGAGAACCCCAAATCCTAAGCCCCAGACTGCTGCATGGACCCGCACGTTTTGGGCGAGTTGCATGCACGACGCTCATAGACATGTATAGGGTTTAGGGTTCAAGGTTTAGGGTTTAGGTTTCCGCTATACCCCTTGGAACGCACTCAAGGCCTCGGCCCCAAACCCGGAACCGTTTTTTTGATCTTACCAGCGCCAAAATTTAAATCCGCCTGCGCATAACAAGCCTAAATCGTAGAACTTACACTGAGCCCCAACACTCCAGAATTATGCCAAGGCTCGAAGGGTTTAGGTTTTAGGGGGGCATACACTCTGATATAGACCCCAAGCCTGTTTAGGGGATTCAAGCCGCTTGCCAAGGTGAATATCGACCCCAATATACCATGATCCGGCCCCAAACGACCCCTAGTTTCCGGACGCCCTCCCCCGCTATACATATGTACTTATATACATACACACATACATCGACATATATTTGTGAATGTATATATATATACATATACATATATGCATGGAAGCATCTGGATCCCAAGCCCTTCACGCTAAGCTCTAAATACAACAAACCTTATAAATACCTATAGTCTCCCTTAAGTAGATAGAATACGGGGTATATGGGGATTTAGTATAATGTACCCTACGCCATATTTTACCTACTTAGGGGGGACTATAGAGTCCTAAGTCCTTCACTCTATAAATACCTAGAGACATAAACCGAACCCCAAACCCTGAAACCTGAACCCTAAACCCGTAAGTCCCTCATTCAGGTCCAGATTTCGTCGTGAACTGCCGTCTGATACGAAGTGCAGCCCTACCACAGGACCAGTTTGAGAAATGGACGCTTGGATGATTTAGGGTTTGGGGATTTAGGGTTTTTAGGGTTTCGGTTTAGGGGCTTAGGGTTAAGGGTTTAGGAATTCACTTCTGTAGGGACATATCCCAACTAAACCTTACACCCCAAACCATATGAACCATAGTCTAAAGTCCAAGTATCCCCCTTAATAAACCCTATAGTATAGTCCCCTATATAATCCCCTATATTATACAACCCTGTAACTTGAAGGAGTTTTCACTACAGTTCACATGGGTTGGTGTTTTGAGTTTTAGGGTTTCTTGGGGGTCCCTTTTAGGTTCCTTACTGTGCTGATGAAGCCATGCACATCCCTCAGTTCCCGATATGATGAGGTTTAGGGATTAGGTTTACGGCATGGGGTTTGGGGGGCTAGGGTTTATCTCGGTTATATAGGGTTTAGGGTTGAGGGTGTAGGGGTTTGGGCCATTCAGGGCTTTGGGAAGTTTAAGAGCCTTTCTTTCTGGTGGTTTTTGGGGAATATGGGAATGTGTTATATGGAGGTCATGGGTTTTGGTTTAGGGTTTAGGGTGTAGGGTTAGAAGAGAATAAGGAAATATATTATGTGGGGACCATATTCCCTTATTGCCTACTAGCCACTAGTTAGCTTAGGTGGTACAAGGTTTCCTCCATCGACAGCATGGTAAGCCTTGTGTTTCTGGTAGGTAAGTAGGGTAGATTCCTAGAGGGGACCCCCAACAATTACAGACCTCACTCAGGCTTTCCAGAGGGTTCAGGATCTACCTGAGAAAGAGGAACCTTTTTGCGGGAAATGCCCAGCGTTCTTTCTCTTCTGTCCTTCTCTTAGGAGTGTTGCGTATTCAGAGCACACTTCCTACGCTTTGCACCAACCAATATGGAGTAAGATGAAATCCTCCTTTTGGGGTATAGTATTTTATATAAGGAATTTTCTCTTACTAGGTTCAACCACCAAAAAAACGCTACTCCCTTGCTTTTGATCAGCTGGGAATGAAGGGGTGGACAAGAACATGGAAACTACTATAGGGAGTATACTGATGATACGAAAAATCCTGCATGACCCCGTAGTATACTATAGTACCATCCTAAACCCTAAACCCTAGCTTTGACGGGTTGGGGGGTAGCCCAAATCCGTTTGTTACTGTCGCCGTTCTTATAGTCCCCTTAAGTAGATGGCATATGGCTTTGGGTATTTCAGAATAAGATACCCATATACCCCATATTCTATCTACTTAAGGGGGACTATAACACCAGGAGCACTCTAGACATCTGCAGGGACACATCGACCATCTGTGGCATTGCAGGTTATTCGTGTTAGCCATTGCATAAACCGCATTCGAGCTAATGTTGACCTAGAAAGCCAGTTACCCGTAATCCTCCTTGGGACTTAGCTTGGGCCTTAGACCCTTAACCCTTTGGGATTCCCTTATATTCTTATTACAGGTAATTAAGGGTTAACCCTTAGTAGGGGTCCTAAGTGCCACGTAGGAAAGCCACCTACCCATAATCATAGGCAACTTTGCACTTATTTGCTACTACTTTGGGTTAAAGTAGCCCGTCATTAGGGGTAACTAAGCTTTCTAGGTAGGGTTTAGGGATTTGGATCGGGTTCAGGGCTTAGGGACTATAGGGTTTAGGGAGTTGCTGTCAGCATTTGTATTGTGACAAAGCATTCCTAACAGTGAACATACGGTGGATACTAAAAGATCCTGCATGAACCTTAGTACCTTAAACTTTGGGGATAATGGTACTATAGTAAATTACGGTCATGCAGGATTTTTAGCATCAACCGTAGTGATCCCTCTTGCAGTTTAGTATTGTCTCTAAAGTAGCCCCCGTTCAGCAACTCATGTCAAATTGACTCTAGCTCATTTGTTAAAGTTGGATTGGTACGTCTTATGCGGCGTTTCAGGGTTAGTTGGGTTTGAGCATTAACGTTTCCTGGGAACATTGACAGGACGGTTTGTGATAGTCCGACCCAGAATTCACGTTTCAGCCTTACACATGATTTAGGGTTTTAGGTTTAGGGTTCCACAAAGCGCTAAGCCCAGAGTTTGTTAATTTCGGTTCGAGGAGGTTCGGCACACCATCCTTGGAGAGATTTGCCCAACTGTTGGTATGATATTATGGCTGGGCCGCGCGTTGCCTCTAATTGCAAGTTTAGGTTGCAATCGTGTAGCCCTGCATAAGCTCTAAACCATCTTCCGTAAATCTTTTCCCTAAATCTTACACCCTAGACCCTAAGGAGATATTGCCTGCCAAGGAAATCGAAATACCCAAGCCCTCAATCCTAAGCAGCTTCACGCCACCCTTCAGGTAAGGTTTCACGGTTTAGGGTTTAGGCTTGGTAGGGTATAAGGGAATACAGTATATAGAGCTTACATCGGAATTGCACACCAGTACGTAAACCCTGTCTATGGGAACACCCATATCCTGCATCCTCGCATATTAATGGCTGACAAGCAATAGACGTTCATCATTAGTTAGTGGGTCCCCACTGTGCAACCAGTTCATTACCTTTCATACAGCTTTCCTGCATCTTCGACTACCTTTAGTCCTTCAAAGGGTTTGTAGGGCAACATTGAAGGTTGTATAGGAATAGCAATAGAATTGATTCCAGATTTAGAGGGTTCAGGGTTGGTGCATAGGTTGGGGATCCGTGCTTGTCCTTTGGTCGTCCTGATCTGCTCAAATGAGGAAAGACGCCTTCACGAACCTTGGCAGCCCTCTTTTTCCAGAATTCGGGCTAGTCAGTTTTCAGTGCTTTAGTTGGGTGGCTTTTCGGGACTGGGGGTCGGAATTGTGGTAGCCCCATCATGTAAGGATTACAGTAGAGTGGAGTCTACCTGGAGGCTCCTTGTTTATGGAAACTACCATTCAGGTTCAAGAAGGATGTAGTCCCCCCTAAGTAGATGGAATATGGCTTTAGGGTTTCGGGTCGAGGCTTTATGGTTTAGGCCCATATACCCCATATTCTATCTACTTAAGGGGGACTATACGCCCCTCAAACCTAAACCCTAAACCCTAATGACTAGGCTGGCCTTTGGCAAGGTAACGATGCTTTGTGCCCAGGGAGCCCAACCGCCCATAATTGAGGAATACGTCCTATGAGGGGTATCCCAAAATTAGGGCTTAGGGTCTAGGGTTTAGGGGTACAGTTTGGGAGGTCCCCGTAATAAGGATTGTAGTATACATTAGGGTCTAAATTGGGGTCCCCCCATTCTTAGGAAACTACCACATGAGGGATTCTCGCATCATCTCATGTATATTCTTTCATTGAGCTTCATTGGGCTTGCTGGATGATTCCAAAACAAAAAAAGAGAATCGCTTATGTTGCTCGTATTTGCTCGTACTGGTCCTCTAGAGCTGCTATGCGAAGCAATGTTGGGTGGGATGAGTACTTTCGGCTGATGTTAGCATTATGTTATTTTTGAAGGGCCCAGTACCATTAGCATTGCATCATATGGGCGACGTTTTGGTGAAGCCAGCATTGCTCAGGTACCGTATGAGATTCCATGACACTGCATGTCTACCAATGCAATGATATAGAGCCCTCAAGAGATCTCAACTATAGACCTTTGATGTGCGGGGGGAGGACCCAAGTTGTGCCTGGCAAGTCGGGGGTTAAGGCAGCATATTGGTCTCACATAAGCCCTAAACCCTAAACCCTCAACCCGAACCCCTTGGTCGCCTTGGTCTCGCAGATCACACTAGATCCATCCTTAGATTCTTTTCAGGACGCAAGGCGTGGAGCATGACTACAGTAGGTAGGGAAACAAGCAGTTTACAATCAAGCAATTTCCGTACCGTCCTTTACTACATGTCATGGATAACACTCGTGTTTCGTTTTCTGCCTCAGTTTGCGGAACAAACAGTTTCTGCACCTCCTTGATGGTAAGAGCGTGTCCTTCTGGGCCCCTTCCTTATAAGGGTTTGGGGTTAGGGTTTGGGGTTTAGTGTTTAGGATCTAGGGTACAGGGTTTAGGGTTTAGGGTTTGTGGTTTAGGGTTTAGGGTTTCAAGTCAGGGTTTAGGGTTTAGGGTGTGTGGTTTAGGGTTTAGGGTTTCAGGTCGCAGGATTACAATAGCCACCCCGCCCACTCCGTAGTAGCAGGTATATCCACAATATATTGCTTGCTGCCGTAAGGGGTGTTCAGTATCTGCGCGATACTGTTGATAGAGGAAATCTTGCACCACCTAAAGTCCTTAAAGTCCAGGAATTACAGTAATTGTAAACGCTAGCGCGCGCCCGCCTCGGCTGGCCGGGCTTCCCACTGTAGGAACATGTAATTATAGATATACAGGTATTTAAGTTAGGTATATGGATACAGTCATATGCCTAATACATACACAATAAAACCCTAGAAGTCCAACTAGGGACGCGCAAGTAGGACCC
>CAJNIZ010037169.1:0-16882 GCA_905231905.1 Symbiodinium pilosum
ACTAGTCTTGTTGCGCCTATCTATTGGTCTCGTGCCAGCCGCTGAAAACCCTCAAGGTTTCGCGTTTAGGCTTTCGTGCTTTCTCCGCCACTGGGTCGGCGGACTGAGCCGGAGGCTCTTAAGTTTAGGGTTCAGGATTTGGGGTCGTGGGTTTACGGTCCAGGAGTGCAGAACTTCAAGGGTCTTAGGGGTTTAGGCTTCAGGGTCGCGATTTTCTCAGGTGAGACAGCAAAGCAACCAAACGCATTCTTCGTTGAGAAATCTGAAAACCTCGCCGTTTGAAGCTGTCCGACTTCATAGTTCCTAAACCCAAAACCCAAAACCCTAAACCCCTAAAAAGGTCCACCTAATTTTGGGAAACCCCTAGGCTTATAGGGCTTGGGGAGAACACCTTTTTTTCGCCAAAGTTTTCCATAAATGAGGAATTTCTGGGCACCCGCAAGTACCCACTATGGAGCCCTAATGCCCACAACTATGACTGCTGATTGCCTGACTGGATATGCGTAGGTTACCACCAAATACAGTGAGGTCCTAAGCCCTGTCATAAGCCGTTACTAAATCCCATCAAGTAGCCCTAAACTCCAAAGCCTGAAATATAAATGCTGAACTGAATCTGGGTTCCACACGCGATGGTCTCCTTGTCCGCAGAAAGTTGCTTGTCCGCCCTTGGTAGAAATAGTCGCTTCCCGGTGATACTATAAAACACACCCCACCATTGAATTCCCAAAATGCCCCGGAATAGCTATAGTGCAGAATACTTAATATTGGGGGTGCGGAGTGTTAAATATCTTTGGGGAAGGGACGGCTCTTCAAAGTTCCATCTGCGCATAAAGGGGCTGGTACACGAGAGCTTGATAAAGCCATATCCTGCTTTGAATGACGGGTATCTGCAGTTTTGTGGGGATACGGGACTTACTACAAGCTATTACCTAAACCCTAATCCCTAAACTCCCAAGCCTAAACCTGCAGCATTTGGTTCTGGGCGGGAAGTGAGGGCTGGCCTCTTGTGCTGACCCATTTGGCATGAAAGTCAAGCTACTAGCGGTTGTGATCTGCAAACGCTTCCCGCCCCCAACCCCCCCCCCCGCCCAAAAAAGAACTCAACAGGGGGGGATCACCCGAAGAAGAGCTTGAATCGGGCCGGGATGAACACCGGGAGCCTCCTAGTACCCGATATTGAAGGCATAACCTAAACACCAAACGCTAAAACCTCAAATCCTAAACCTTAAACCCAACCCCTACTACATGAAAAACCCTGACGCCCTAAACACTAATAGTTGGCCCTTAGACCTTATCAGAGGGCCAGGGGAGGGTCTGGAAAAAACCTTAAACCCTAAAGGGTTCCAGAATCTGCCCATCCGGCTTATGTAGGGGCTCAAAGGCTTAAGGTTTAGGGTTTAGGGTTCAATGCTTACAGGGGTTTAAGGTTCAGGGTTTAGGCTTCGGGGTTTCGGGTTTAGGGCTGAGGGTTTCGGGTTCAGGGTTATGAGTTCAAGTTTATAGGGTATAAACACCACCAAAAAAGATACAAGTACCCAGCATATTGAGAACTGCCCCCCCACCCGGCAACAGTTAGATGAGAGCTTTACCAGCGCCTAATTAATATGAACCATAGTCCAGAACTCTAGTCCAAACTCCTAGTATCCCGCTTGCTAACCCCTACAATACTCTCCTATATAATCCCCTACATAGCCCTCTTCAAGGAGTTTAGACTGTTGCTAATATGAACCCTAGTACACAAAGGTAGTGGGTGGAGGCAGTCCTGGCAATACCTACATTCGGAGAAGATGACGTGCAATGTTAGGGCGAAGGATCACGCTACGGGTCCAAGTGCTTCAAGCCCTCAGCGCTTCAGATACATATATATACATATATATATATATGTTTATATACATATATATATATATGTAGAATATAGTTTCCATTTTATTTCCCATCATCCCCATATAACCCCTATACATACCCATTATATTATCGCAGTTTCCACATTCTTTTCCATGATCCCCATATAACCCGGATACCACAGCTGCCAAACTCGGTTGACATGCTTGATCCTGCATCTGACAGTCTGATACCGGCCTTGGGAGTTTTTGGGGATTATATCGGGGCTATATAGCGTTTTATATAGAGGTAATGGAAAACAACATGGAAACTACTACATTATGCTAGAGTGTATGGTACCCTTTTTTTGCCCTCCCTCAAACTAATTCTGTGCTTTGCAGCGCGTGTAGGATGACCAAATCTTGGGTAAATTCCCGTCGCTCTGCATCCCCTAAACCCTAAACCCCTAACCCCTAAACCCTAACCCCTGAAACCTAAACCCTAAACCCTAAAACCTAAACCCTGAACCCCTAAAACCTTCAACCCTGAACCCCTAGACCCTAAACCCTAAAACCTGAACCCCTAAATTCCCAAACCCCTAAACCCTAAACCCTGAGCCCTAAACCCAGAGATGCCGCAACTGTTACACGGTTCCCATGGGGTGTAAACGTTTTTAGCCTTGGCTGCCTTCCTCAACTGGGTTGCTGTTTAGGGCTTTCAGGGTTTAGGGTTTAGGGTTTGGGGTTTAGGTTTTAGGGTTTATGTTTAGGGAACTCAGGAAAAGTTACCCTAATATGAGTATGGAGTGAATATTTCCTGACAGGCTGAGAGTTAGAGTGAATAATGGGGTTTCCTTATTTTAGGGAACTTAAGCTAGGCTACCCTAATATTCATATATAGTGAACAATGGAGTTTTCTTATGGTAGGAATTTAATCTAAGTTCCTCAACAGCAGCCCAATTGTTCCATTGGAGGTCCACCTTCCCAAGCCGCGTCTTCCAGCTGCCCCACGCAAATTTGTTAAACCCCCGCCCGCCTCAACTCTGTAGACCTTAGAGGGACCTCGCACCCTGGAGTAATCGAACTATAAGAGTGCCGACTATCAACAAGATCATCACCATGATCTCTTATAGTCAGCATTGCTGGGTCGGGGCTCACCCTGAACGCTAACCACAAAAACCTGAACCCTATTCCCTAAACCCCTCTTAGCACATGGCTTAAAGGTAAGCGAGATGGCTGCTTGGCTCTTGGGCGCCACGAAGCCGCTGGCGGGCGAGACCTTCGCTGAGGAAGCGTCCAGGATGCATTTCATGGTTTAGAGTTTAGGGTTTAGGGTTTAGGGGTTTAGGGTTTCAGGTAGGGTGCTCTGTGAGAATTTGGGGCCGAACTGGAGTCCAGCCCTAAAGGTCGAAGTACTCAATAATCACTTTCCCCAAGCCCTAAACCCAAAGCCTGCAGTCCAGTTACTATTTCCAAAGTCCCATGTTTGGCACTTGGACCGTGAGGAAACCCCGAAAGCCGAAACCCTTATCCTAAGACGCCTTAAACTTGAAAATCCGAGGTTCAGGGCTAAGGGTTTACCCAGGCTATAATGTGGCGCAAGGTTGGGGAGTCACAAAATTTTACAGTTGACCTGGAAACGCACAGTAAGAACTCTGCAAGCTTAACAGCTGAATTGTGTGCCTCGGAGCATGAGGACGACAAACACGCGCATCCGGCTGAGGTAAGAAGCCCCAACATCTGCCGGGGTCATGTAGTACTCCTGAACTACATAATAATCCTGCATGAGGCACCTTAGAATCTTGACCTCAAACTCAGGCACATTTTCTAATAGCACCAGAGGTGTTCTGACACGTCTGTGCCAAACTAGGATTGAAAGGAGGACGGCAAACGTTTGGCCGTACACTCCTTTTTGTTTGCCTGCAGGACTCCAGTCTGTACATGGGAAGCCGCTGATGTCGAGATGGACTCGGGGGAAGTGGCACAGCCCTCTGTGACGCTCGCAATACATCCAAGGCAGCATTGGTGATGTCAGGAAGCGCTGTATTTTTGTCCATACACAGTATGGACATGAACCCCAAATATCATAAATTGTAGTCCGCAGAGGTATAATCTAATCTAAGGTTATAATCATGCCCCTAGTATGGTAGGGTTTAGGATTTAGGGTTTGGGGTTTTGTGTTCAGGTTAAAAGTTGAAACCAAGGGCCCTTAGTATGGACCCTTAACCCTGGGATCCTTATATCCTGCTGTATACCCTCTATGTGCACCCATAAGGTTTCTAGAATTTCCCTACAAGGCCTAAGGGCCCATAATAGAGGCCCATATTGAAACCTTAGACATACGTAGACTTCTGGAATTATGGGGCGCCAACGGCCCTACAGCCAGAGCCCCGTGATCCGAAAGCCCAAACCCTGACACTTACGCCGTGAGCGAAAACCTTGCATGCCTCTTGGAAATCCCTAAATCCCAGACCTTACACCCTAAATCCTTAACCCTAAGCCTTAAATCCCAAACCCTAAACCCTAAATCCCAAACCCCAACCCCTTAACCCGTTAACCCCAACAAAACCGCATGGGTACCATCCCGTGCAGCCTTTGCCCTTGCATAACCCCGCCCGGAGAGGCACTTCCCGGAAGCGTATGTGTAAACACAGCAAAAACGTAGGGTTTACCCAGACCCTCCTATGTAGTTCCTTTTGGGGTACCATATTATGATCACGTACCAGAAAACAATACCAAACCCAAAAAGGAACTACATAGGAGCCCTTGGGCCTAAAACCTAAACCCTAAACCCTAACCCTCATCAACCCCCTCAGCCACTTAGAACACTACCTACCCAAGGGTTCGGGTTTAGGGCTTGTGGTTTGGGGTGGGAGCCCTTGGGTAGGATTCAGGATTTTCTTACAACCCCTCGGACTTGTTGTCTGCATGGGTTCTTACCCTCAAGCTGGATCTGTTTGCACTTCGACGGACTGACCAACCCTGCTAGGCTTACTACCTTTAGGGTTCGTAGGGTTTAGGATTTGGGGTTTATCGGGTTTAGGATTTAGGGTCCCAGAACCCTAAACCCTAAACCCTAAACCCCAACACTGCTGCCTGGAGGTCGCCCAAGTTGGCTGGCATCTGCGACGGGAACTCGAAGCGGATGTGCTCCCTTGGGAAGATGTACGGTGTTTAGCTCAAAAAAATACAGGTTGGGAGCCCTTTAGGCCTTAGACATATACCTACGTATAAGGCTGGATATAACATGGCATCAACGGTGAGCAAGAATGATCATGATACTTGGGGTTGATGAACTTTGGGGTGTAATTAGGGATGACAGGTTTGCAATCCGCGGGTCCGCGGAAGATCTGTTGGGACTACGGTGGAACACAAGAAAGCTAGAAGCACAACCCTAAACCGTAAAAAACAAATCCCGAAATCTGAGCCCGCAACCCTAAACCCTAAAACCAACGTTTTCTCGGCTTAGGGGAAGATACACAAAAGATGCTTGCTTCTGCTTGGGACTCTAGGACACCTAGGGCTCTATAAGGTGAGTTTGTCTATGGTTTCGGGCTTATAGGGTCTAGGGTCTAACGCCTTAAAGTCTAATACCTGGACCCCGAAGTACGAGAATGGCCTGTCTGACTATTTCTAGGGAGGGCCACCGTTTTACATACCTTTGCCATCCAGGTAGTCTCAACCCATGAATTACTCGGCTATCCCCTTATGGTCCAGGTGAATGGGCAGTTCCCAACATTAGGTCCCATTTTGGTACCCCTAAATATGAGGTGCCGCAATATAATCCCAGCAGTGGCCCATAATGGAGAGCAACTCAAATGTACTATAGCCCTAAGGATCCAAGGACCCAAATAATAGGGTGTTAGGGCACAAATACTATAATGAGAATGGTATTTGGGCCCTGAAACCCTATTATTTGGGTCCTTGGACCCAAATAATAGGGTAGTCTAAACTTTGGGTATCCCCCTTAACCCCTCTAGTAGCCCCCTATATAATTCTAAATAAAACCATCTTGAAGGAGTTTAGACTATAGCTCAGATGGGGTTGCAGGTTGAATTGGGCATCACTAACAGGATCCCTGAGCGGCGCACCCTAAACCCTAAACCCTAAGTGGGAGGCCCAACTTCGGCCCCACAACGCTTGATGAATATGACAGGCCTTTAACCTAAGGGTCCAAGGACCCAAATAATAGGGCTTTAGGCCCCAAACACCATAATGAGAATGGTACCTGGGCCCTAAACCCCTATTACTTGGGTCCTTGGACCCTTAGGGTTACCTTCTTGCTGTTAAGCAGGGTTTGGGGTTGACGATTTAGAGCTTAGGGTTGCCAATATTATGGGCATATAGTACCCTAGGGCTCCAGTTACCCAAATAATGGGAACTGGGTTGTATATACCCTATAGTTACATAGCCCAGTAACCTACTATTTAGGCAACTGGAGCCCTAGGGGTAATTGATAGGGCTTCCTTATCATGGAAACCTTAAACCCTAAACCCTAAACCCGATTAAGTTCCTGAATGGCAACCCAGCTTCACAGTCGCGCAGCCACCCCTGTGTTCCATCGGCTCCACAGTTCACAGCATTAGATGATAAATCTGCTCTATCCCTCTCCCTCCCTCTCCATTGCTCACTCACACTTCTTCCCCTAAGGTTCCAAGGACCCAAATAATGTTTAAGTAGCATCAATAAAGGGGATGACAGTAGCGTTTGGTTGCCGGCCGGGAAAATCCCGGACAATCAAATTTGCTTTCTAACAAGTTCGGAGCCCAAACATATATAAGCAAATCCAAATTCGCAATAATAAAGGGGTGGCAATGATATAATTGTGCGGCCGGAAACGCTCCGATTTTATTAGATTCCCTTCTACTTGTCCTACTAGTATTACGAGCGGCACTACCCGGTCCTACCCATGTCCCCGTCATTTACTATTGCACCCCCCCCTCTTCCGTAAGCCCATATTGCAAAACAAGTTCTGGGGGGGGGGTATTATTGTCACCTAAACATTAATAAGGTTTTAGTTTTAGGGCCCAAATACCATTCTCATTATAGTATTCGGACCCTAAAACCCACTATTATTTGATTTGGGTCCTTGGGTCCTTGGACCGTTGGCGCTCTTCTTCTACAACCCTAAGGCCCCGTTGGGGCGAACCCCAAGCCCAGGCGAGCGCGCGTCCAGGTCTGTTAGCCAGGGAGGCCCAGAGTGAGTTTACACCCACACGCTCTCTCTCTCTCTCTCTCTATAATATTGGGGTATCATATACGGTTTTTAGGGATATAATGTAGGGATATGTAGGGGTTATATGGGGGTTATATAATACAGGGGTTGTAGAGGGGTTATGTAGGGATAATGGAAAAGAAAGTGGCCACTACTATATTATAGTCCCCAAGCCCGAGGACATGTTCGCTGCTCATACAGGCATCCTGGGAGGACCGAAATACTCAACTTATCGGGACCAAGTGGGTTTTGGGGTTTAGGGTTTAGGGTTTAAGGGGTTTAGGGTTTAGGGGTTTAGGGTTTAAGGGGTTTAGGGTTTAAGGGGTTTAGGGTTTAGGGTCCACAACAACGTACCGGCCCAAGTGCAGCGGCCTCTCTCCTACTCAACCAGGTGGCGAAAGGGAAACCCCGCTCGTTGTGCCGCGCTATCGCCCCGTCCCTCTCTCTCTCCCTTCTTCTCTCCATGTCCTCTTTCAAACTTCAAAAGCATCCCTGAGGATGTTTCCAGAGACCTGTCAGACGGTCAGGACCAAAATTTGTGCGACTGCCCTTGGACTGCACTTAGATGCACTACAAGCCATATGGGCCCTTGTCTAAACTCCTAGTATCCCCCTTAATCACCCCTATCATAGTCCCCTATATTACCCCCTTTCAGGAGTTTAGACTATAGTACATATACCATTGAGAGATGTTGTTCACCTACCGCTCTGCTCTGTTGATGAAAAGCTTGGCAGCGTACGATGAGCTGTTTGTCAGCTTCCAGCTCACAGTCACTGCCTCGCCGACTGGCACCTCGCGAGGGACTTAGGGCTCAGCGGGATTAGGGATGGGGGGAGGTCCCCCCCAAGTATGGCCTGACTCATCACCTATATTTGAGAACCTATACTATAGTACTCCTCTATATAATCCCCTATGTTGTATAACCCCCTTTAAGGAGTTGAGACCCTAAAGTTTAGGGCCTGACCGGTCTGACCTCCTTAAAGGGGGTTATATAGGGGAGCCCTCAACCCTACATAGCAACAGCTAAAGGCACTTAGAAGTATTTAAAAGGTCTGAGAAATCAGACAAAGTAGGGCCGAAGTGTTTCAGAACGCGTTTTGCGCAATTATACCTCACGCTAAATCCCAAGCCCTTGTGAGTCATAGGCTGTCTGGTGGGTACGGGAGGCTAGAGTTGTTTGAGGCGCGCAGTGCTACATCTTGGGGGAATTTCAGGGTTCAGTGGTGCAGTTCCGCTTCATAATACCGGTATTTTCCTGTAATTTTATGGTAGTTATTATGGGTTCCCATACCACCCCCCCCAGGTCCCCCCCCTTGTTAAGGAAATTTAGAAGAAGACAATGGAAATACCAAAATATGTGTTTTTTTCGGTGTCCAGGGAGCCCGATGCCCTTAAGGGTTGAGGAATGAGAAAAGGTTTAGGGTTGAGCGTTTAACCCTAAAGCCTAAACCCTAAACCCTAAACCCTGAACCCCTCTACCAAAGTGTTTTGGGGTTGAAGATGCCCAGGGAGCCAAAAAGGAATGGACATGAACATGGAAGCCTAACGCACCTTATTTAAGGAGTATTCGAAGGCAAGGAAAAACGCAAGAACATGGAAACTACCATATTCTTAACGGCTTAGGGTGCCCCAGGGAGCCTCATACCCCCTATTGAAGGAATATCAGAAGGTTAGAAGCTTAGGACTTACAAACTACCTAAACCCTAAACACCCTAAACACCCTAAACCCTAAACCCTAAACCCCTAAACCCTAAACCCTAAACCCTAAACCCTAAGACCTACCATTTTCTTCAGGGTTAAGTTCCCCAGGAAGCCCACCGCCCAAAAGGTTATGGAATGTTGGAGGGAATAGTCCCCTGAAGTAGATAGAATATGGCTAGGGTTTAGGGTTTAGGGTTTAGGGGTTTAGGGTGTAGGGTGTAGGGTTTAGGGTATAAGACCCCAAGTACCCCATATTCCATCTAATTAAGGGGGTCTATATAGATATATGTAGGGCTAAAGGGGACATATAGAGTTTAGCGCATGGGTTTGTTCATTGTAGCCCCTTCATGACTGTAAACATCTGTCTTCAAACATCTTTGGGTCCGAATACCGTTCAAGGAGCACGCCATGAGCAAGATGTATTGGTCCATCCTTGGGTCTGGACTTCATAAGTGCCCATTAAGTAGATAGAAAATGGGGGTTATGGAGGTTATAGGGGCTATAGGGATTATATAGGGGTTATATAGGGATCATATATGGATTGTTTAGGGGTTCTACAGGTGCTATATAGGATTATATAGGGGTTGTTTAGGGATAACGGAAAATGGAAACTACAATTTTGGGTTTACGGTTTAAGGTCTAGGCAATCTCAGGAGCTCCCCGACTAGCTCCCATGTACTTCCCCCCGCAAGGCACACCCTTGACATCCCAATTGATCCCTAAGTAGGCCCTTATTCAGCGGAAACCTTGGGGGGATATTTCGGGGGGGTTAGCAGGTGCGGCCATGAAGGCGCTTAACCCTGAGCCCTAAACCGTGACTAGACTAAGCACTAGACTCTACCTGTGGCCCAATAACCTACAGTTTTATGGACTATACCTACTAATTAAGGGGTACTTACTACTAAACTGTAGGTTATTGGAGCCACAGGTAAACCCTGAAGCCTAAACCCTGAAACCGCAAACCGGATAGTGCCAGCCTCGCCAAGATCCAGCTCGTCGGGTGAGGGTGGCACATAGTCTTGCATGGGCTCCTGTTCCAGGGAGTTGGAGTTCAGGGCTGAGGGGGTTTAGGGTTTAGGGTTTAGGGTTTAGGTTGCGTTTGAAGGTGATAGTGGAGAAACACCTGCCAAATGGAACATGAAATGGAAGCCGGGGTTGTAGTGGGGGTTTGTGGGGATAGAGTGTAGAGCCCTAAACATCTACCCATATCATGTTGAGGTCTTTTCGAGGCACCCTACGTACTAGTACTATACAAGGATCCATGATACTGGTAATTATCCTAAACCCTAAACGGGTTGTGATTGCAAACCTGCTCACGAACCAGAACACAAACCCCAAACCCTAAGGCCTGTTTAGGGCTTATAAAGTTGAGGATTTAGGGTTTAGGGTATGGAAGGCTGTGTGTAGACGTAGCCTCAACTTCTTTACTGGCTCTTCATTCCGGTGTACAGTGCGGGAACCCTGAAACTCCAAACCCCAAAAGCCCTTCAACCCTTACTTCCTCAAACCCAACGTAAACCCTAAACCGCAGCACAACCGTGCAGCGGTCCAGAAAACTCCGCATGCCGAAAATACCGCCCGCGCGACGAATCTCTGCCAGCTCCCAGCAGACCTGTTGCAAGGTGGATTTTAAAGATTAGGGTTTGGGGCTTAAGGTTTGGGTTTAGGGTTTAAAGGCTCATGGGGCTTAGTAAGTACTTGTACCTTGACTTGAACCACTTATAACCCCACTCACTGGACTTATGTAGGTTGCTCCGAGCATAAGTAAGGTTGTAAATCCAGGTATATGTAATCGCTTTCCCTAATATGAAACGCCTTTTTTCCATAAGGCCGAACAATATGGGCCCGGAAGAAGTATTGAGAGAATTCGTATGGCTTCCTCATAATCTAACTTAAGCCCAAGCAAGGTTTTCTTGAAACACAAGCAGTTGAAATCCAGTTAAGAATCTGTTGGCATCTACTCAGAATCCAACTGAAGTGTGTGTGAAATCGTAGTAACATCACTGAATCCATTCGAAACCAGTGAAGAACGAATTTCAGCCACTGAAAACCACATGTAGATGCCACATAAGTTCTTTGTGTACTCTCTATAAAACAATAACAATCTGAAACTTCAAGGGGGTTCGCTGCTTCCCTTTGATTCCGTATCATACCGCCTGATGAATCCGAATGACCTCAGAACAGTCCGCTGATTCATTACCAGGTGGCCCCTTTTAAAAGTAGTCTTCTCCCTTTGAAGGCTCTTCAGGATTTTTCGGCCCCTGGATTACTTTTTAAGATGGCTAGGATGGATGATGATATGGTCCCCTGCTCTAAGAACGGTGGTCTTCGCAGGGCCTTGTTGGGCTTGCATGCTAGTTGGGGGCAGCGTAGGCGCGTAGGATTTCGCTAAGAATTCCGAACGCGGTTTAGGGTTCAGGGTTTAGGGTGAATTTCTCACTTTGTATAGCCCGCAACGAATTCTGTCCATATGGGATTTTAGTCTCACAAGCTCTCTTGTTGAGGCTGCACACTCAGTCCTGCGCTGTGACATGAGGTATAAGCTAGGTTCTAACTTCCAGGTATGGGTTCCTAGAGCAATTCCCCGCAGAATCCCCATCATCATGCCCATAACTCTGTCCCATCTGAGTAATGCTTTTTCTGGTAATTGCCACAAGTAAGGTGATATTCTAATTCTGCAATTCTGACAACATGCAACCGAAAGGAGTGGGAACTATCGCAACCCACGTTCCAAAAAAACGCTCAATACAAAATGCCCGAAACCCTGTCGTGCAAAGCCTCAACCCTACACCTGACTACTTCTATGCCGCCCTACACCCTGAAACTCCGGCTCTACCCCCACTCACTAACGGTGAACACACACAATGGCTGATATTTACAAATGCCCCAGAAACCTTCGCTGTCTATGGCTGTTAGTGCATCGGAAAGCACAAACCCGCACGCTGAAACCCCTTGATATGCCTCCTCAAACCTCAAGCCTATACATACGCATAACATGACCGCCTGTCATGCTTTAGGACTGGGTAGAGTTTGTAACACCGAGGATGGCGCTTTGCAGGGTCGCGGCTTGAGTGTTTTTCCCCAGCCCTAAACCCAATGCCCTAAACCGTACATCTTAAAACCTATACATCCCTCACCCTCCATCCAAAAAACTCAAAACCCTCGGTGTTAAACCCTGAACCCCCAAGCCCACAACCCTAAACCCCAAACCCTATACCCTAAACTCTAAGCCCTAAACTCTGAACCTTAAACCCTCAACCTTAAACTCTAAACCCTAAGCCCTAAACTCTAAACATTAAAACCTAAAACCTGAACCTTAAACCCTAAACCCTTCTCCGGAAATCATAAGCCGACCTCGCTGCTGAAGCCTTCGCCCTGGAGTTGGATGGTGACGTCCTGCTTTCGGATTTCAAGATCAAAGTTAAGGGTTTAGGGTTTAGGGCTTAGAGCCACAAGCCCTAAGAGTAGGGCATTTTGTCCACCAACCGCTCTGCTCCTGATGAACCCTAAGGGTCCAAGGACCCAAAGAATGGAGCTTTAGGACCCAACATTAGCATTTGGGCCCTGAAACCCTATTATTTGGGTCCTTGACCCTTACGGAAGGGTTTAGAGCCACAAGCCCTAAACGCAGCGTCTCAGGAGTCAGTGTATCTTGGGCAATAGGACTTTCAAGGTTTAGGGTTTGGGTTTAGGGTTTAGGGTTTAGGGGTTTAGGGTCTAGGGTTTGGGTCTAGGGGTTTAGGGTTTAGGAGTTTAGGGTTTAGGGGTTTAGGGTTGAAGGTTTAGGGTCCTAATGTAGGGTTTGATCTACCAAAATCCTCTTTGTTATGCACACCTCGAAGTAGAAGGGAGCCCCCTGACTATGTCCCTTTCCTGTTGGGTCTCAATTATCTTTGCCTGGACCCCTTAGCTCAAATTAACTGAGGCCTCGTGAGTTTTACCCTTGGTTACTTCTGTTGGACCTCCTTTATTGAAAAGGTCCCCTATACTGTGTTTTGGGGCCTGCTTATTCAGGATCAGGGCAATGAATGCAAGGCACCCTATAGTGTGTTTTGATTTTGGGGCCCTGAAAATATGGGACTGAATCCAGACCATCCATTTTTAAAGTAATCCCCAAGGCCTCCCGGGCCCTCAGTACCGCGGGAGCCTTTTTGAGGACGTCTAATTTCTATTTTTCGGAGGGCACTAATGTCTAATGTTAGGGGGGGTCCCCTAATCTTTACAAAGGGTCCAACATTAATCTTAGGCCAGAAGAACGTGACATGTACATACATGAAGACAAGTAAGACAAGCCATGTAACCCCGAAAGCCCTTCCTAACCGTGACCCCACAAAGCACAGTCTGGCTCAAATCGCAATCCTGATCTAAGTTCCGAAGACCAAAATACCCATAGTAGGAGAGTTATTTTGAGGTTGAAGACTGCTGCCATGGATGTTTAGGAGGTCCTTCAACCTTAAACCTTGAAGCCTAAACCCAACTCCTCAAAAGGATTGCCCAAAGTGCGGATGCCGAGATCTGATTCAACCTGGGGAATCAAGGGCACCCAGGGGTTGGCCCAGGTGGGTACGGGGTTACTTTCTGTAAAGGTCTGGGGTTTAAGGCTTAAGGTTTACCTGAACCCCAAGAGTAGGTAGAATAATGGGGCAAATCCCTAAAAACAGCCCAAAAAGCCATTATTCTACACACTTTTAGGGTTCAGGTAGGGCTTAGGGTTGAGGGCTTAATGTTTAAGGCTAAGCCCCCGGGCAAGGCTCAAAGGAGGCTTGTCTCAGGGTGATGTGTCTCCATAAGTCTCCCTTAAAAGTAACCACCTGGTAAGTACCCACCCAAAAGCCTGGGTTTAGGGTTTTAGGGTTCAGGGTTTGAGGTCCTGGGGTCTACGGCTGGCTATGCGTCAACCAAAACCTGATTCAGAGTCCCTTGGAAAGTTTTCTTTGTTTGGGGGATTTACAGGGTTTTCAGATTATGCAGGGATATGTAAGGGTAAGGGCTTAGAAATGGCTAGCCTGTATATGTATATATGCACTTAAAAAAGGGGGCTCACACTCAAATGGGTTGGCATCTTCGTCTTTGGTAGGGTAAACCCGAAACCCTACTGTTGATACTTGAAATCCTGCATGACCTTATGATACTGTAGTACTATCAGTCCCCGTATATAGTATGCTTAGGGTCATGCAGGATTTTTAGTATCCACCGTAGGTTGCCAAAGGTAGGGTTCGGAGCGCATGGGCTGCTGTTTTTGGGATCCTAGTCAGTACGAACCACTGCAGGTTAAAGGATATATAGCGTGTAGGTTCTGGGCAGAGCGTCATGTCGTCAAAGCAATTCAGGGTTTAGGGGTTCAGTATGGGTTTGAAGGGTTGAGGCTAGAGGAGAACGGATGTGTGGCTTCGCGGTGTTCCCTAGAGAGGCCTCACACCCATTGAATCTAGGCGAAGAGGGTTCAGGTACCTAGGTTGTTTCTCCGAAAGGCTTGGAAGAAGGCTAGTGGTTCAGCAATTTCAAGATCCTGGGCGCAGGCTTATCCGCTGCATTGGGATGCCCAAACCTCTCCGCCACCGCTATACAAACTGCCTGGACTTCGTACTATAGTCCACCTTAATTAGATAGAATATGGCTTTGGGTATATTATGATAAGATCCCCATATACCCCATATTCTATCTACCTAAGGGGCACTATATGTCAAAACATACTGAAGGCCCGCTGTCCCCAACATGCGACCAGGCCGAAGATGATTCTGCCGTCTACTTGAAGACCATACTGGGTAATATTATTTCCCCACAATGGAGTCAAATGGAAAAATGGAAAATGAAATGGAACATGACATGGAAACTGGGATCATATGGGGATTGAAGAAACTTAAATTAAGTTACCATAATGGGTATATACATATATATACATATATACCATACTTCTACAAGGAATCGAGGACCATGACAATGGTAGCTATCGCCATAACAACCACATATGACCTCAGTTTCCATTCATTATTTCCATTGTCTTGCCCATTTCGTTCTACGTCGATACCCTACACCCTACACCCTAAACCCTAAGCCCTAAACCCCGTAACCCCTAAACCCTACACCCTAGGCCCTAAACCCAACTCTAACTTATTTGGTAGTTTCCCAAAATAAGGGGACCCCAATATAGACCCAAATATACTATAATCCTTATTATGGGGACCCCCCAAAAAGGTACCCCTAATTTTGGGAAACCCCCATTTAGGCTTCCATATTATCCCTCTCATGTGCTCGCACGCATGAGTCTGGCGCTTTTCCAACAGCTCTGGGATGGAAACGGACCTGGCAGAGACAGATGAGTAGCGTTTTTTGGGTGGTTGAACCTAGTAAGATTATATTCCTTATATAATTACTATACCCCAAAAGGAGGATAGAATCGTACTCTATAATGGGTACCATGGTATCCCCAAATAAAATACCACGCAAATGGTTTAGGCTTTAGGAATTATAGGGTTTAGGGTTTAAAGCTCATAGTTGAGGGGCTACACCCTAAACCCCGGGGGGGGGAAGGGTTCAGGCAGTAGGGACTTCGAGGGTTCCAGAAATGAGGAAGGTGACCCTACGGGTGTGCAATTTGGGTTTCGGGCTTAATTTTTTAGGATTTAGGGATTGAGGTTTAGGGTTTAGGGATATACCTTATGTAGGAATCAGGGCCAAGGGTTTAGGGTAGTCCCCCGTAGGACCTGTAGGAATTCGGTATCATGGTTTCCCTACTTCCCCCCATGAATACCCTGAAAAGGTTCACCCTTAACTATCCTTAATTCACCCTACTTGTCCAAAACTTTTTGACCTGATGGGGTAGCTAGAGAGTGGCAATCTAATAGCAGGGAATCCATGAATACATGTCTCTTGAGACACTGCCAGATGCGGGCCGTGGGATTGGGGCGGCTCCGCAGTCACAAGACTTGCATACCCGGAGGTTCATGCAGCCCAGCAACTACTTATAATTGGGCCACGAATCCTACTTGAAATCCTTCTAGCTGGACTTATGTAGGTTACCTCAATTGTATGTACGGTTATCAACCCAGTTATATGTAGTCACTTGGTTCCATGAACCTTCAAGTACGGGTTACTATATACGGCCGGCCTAGTCCCCCTTGAGTAGATAGAATATGGCGTATATGGGGATCTTATTATAATGTACCCAAAGCCATATTCTATGTACTTCAGGGAGACTATAACCCTAAGCCCTGGACTCCGTACCCTAAACCTCTTGGACCCCCCTAAACCCTAAACCCTAAACCTAAACCTCTTGGACCCTGTGGCTCTAACCCTAAGCCCTAAACTCCGTACCCTAAGGCTCTTGGACCCTTGCAGTGAAATCCCAACCTTTAGTCCGCGGTTTAGGGTTTAGGGTTTAGGGCAGTCCTGAAATCCTCGGACCAGGGTACATCCCGCAATTCTAAACCCTTACCCTGCAATCAAAAATTCTAACCCTGCACTCTAAACCCTGATGAGCCCGCTAATTCCCAACGTTAGTCCTTATGTGAGCTCTAGACTAAGCTCCTATAGTAGTCCCCCCTATAACCCCTTACATCACCATGTATAAAAAGTTTAGACCCTAGCTCATATAGCCTAAGCCCTAAGCCAAATCCTAACACGCCTGGAAGTTCCGCGCTTCTCCCTTGTTCAGCGACACCTGAGGCATGCAACCCACAACCCTAAACCGTAAATTCAGAACTCTGACGGTTTGCGGGGCTTCACGGGGGAAGCATGGAAAGCATCGTTTCGCAAACCTGCCTTGTGCTGGGCTTTAGGGTACAGAGGTTTGGGGTTCGGGAGTTTCTCAAACCCTAAGGGTCCAAATACCCAATAATCATATACTTACCCAAAACCTATACTACAATTACTAGTATCCTAAACCCAAGTACCTAATTATNNTACATGGACCCTCTGGGAAAGCTGTCTTTATCAAATCCATGGAATGGTTGCCGCGTAATCCCTTTGCAGCTCCCATGCATCCCTAGTCCCCAAAAGGCCCTCAGGCAAGAAACATCCTCCATTCCAGGACCTTCCTTGTACCCTTAATTGGGGATATATGGTCCCTAATAGTGGGTACTTAGGCCCTAATAGAGGGTAGGAGGAGGGTCTAGGTTGTTAGTAGCTGGGCAACTTGCCATGATTC
>CAJNIZ010037169.1:30366-40766 GCA_905231905.1 Symbiodinium pilosum
TCATGTTGGTTCGCATGGGGAGGGTTTTCAGGCTGGGATGCTGGGAAGAACGGACCTGGATCTCGGTGCTCTCGGAGTTCACGCTGCTCGCGCTGCAGTTGCCCATGGTTGGCGAGCGGGAATCTCAGGGCAAAGGCGGGGAACTGCACGACTGTTTGACGTACGGGGCTGCGCTGAGGTTGCAAGCTTGCAGCCTCAAACCCTATAAGCCGTAAACTCCAAAACTACACCACAGAAGCTCAGTCTTCAACCTTAAACCCTGAAGCGACTTGATGGCAGTGTCTTACACGGAGCCTTACGGACTATTTGTTTCCCCGTACCTACATTTCGATCTCGCAAGCATACTGTAGAAGCCTGGATGATTGCGAATCTCATTTCCAGGTCTGTTTGAAGTACCTCTGTACCATATCTAATTAACGAATCTAGGGCCATAACATACGTAATCATCTAGGCTTATACATTAGGAAAATGATTCAGAGAACGCACCCTAAACCCTAAGCCCTCAATAAAACCCTATTGGGAAATATTTTGTTATTGGGGGTGAGGGAGTATCATTAGAGGGCCGTGCCTATCTCCAAAAACTTTTCCCAGACACAGTAACCTTACATCTTAGGACATGTGGACAGCTGCCCGAAGAAATGGTGCGCACCTACAGGCCGCACTAAATGGCCCATAACCCTGCATTTTGAACACCTACAAAATTTGAGAAACGACAACATCCCTAGCCATGAACGCTACAATAAGCCCAGCCACATAGGCTTCGGCATTTGGGGGGTTGGGCACTATGCGCTGTGGGCTACCATAGGCTCACCCTGCTGGTACGTTATACCCTAAACACTTCAAAAAACCTAAGCCCTAAACCTTAAACTTTAAGAACGAAAAACCCTCATAATTTTGAGACCTAACTCTAGGTTTCCTGAAAGTGCTCCGACCCCACATGAGGGCATTTTATATTGAAGATTCTTTAAATAGCATCCTCAAAGGGGACCAGTATAAACCTCTTATGAACCCTATGTAGGTTTTAGGGTTTGAGGAAGAATCAAGCCAACAAATAGCAAGACTCAAAACAGCAAGCTTTAACCCAAAAACCCTGATCCCAAGCTAGACTCTAGACCACCCAAAATAAATTCCGTGTGTAAAACCTAAATAACCCACCAATAGGACCTACATGAAAACGATAAGCCCTAAACCCTAAGCCCTAAATCCTAAACCCTCAACTCTATATATCTCTACATAACCCCAATAGAACCCCTTTAAAGGGACCCCTGAACTGCCCTAACATGCGCAATCCTACGCCCTTAACATTTCTTTTCCATTAGCTCTATAGTTTCCCTATATTACCCCTGTAAAGTATAATCGTTTCCATTTTCTTTCCCACATATAACCCTAAACCCTATACCTTAGACCCTAAACTCTATACCTTAAACCCAAAACTCTAAACCCTAAACCCTAAATCCCAATCCAAGGAGAGGGCCTTGCAGGGAATAGCCCCTGGGTTGGTGAGCCGCAAATTCTCGGTGACGCCGAACTCTGTCTGCCTGAGCTGTGGATTTGGGGCTTTAGGGGTTTAGGTTTGGTCCTGCCCCCACCCAGTAACAGCCTATATTAGGAGTCCTATTAAGGGCTATATATAACCATATTATGATGATTATTCAACTGTTACTGAGGGAGGCAGTACCCGAGGTTTAGGGCTTTAGGGTTTAGGGCTTTAGGGGTTTAATGTTTAGGGCTTTAGTGGTCTAGGGCTTTAGGGGTGTAGGGCCTCAGGGCTTAGGGTGTAGAGCTTCGGTTTAGGGCTTTTGGGTTTAGGGTTTAGGGGTTTAGGCTACACCTCTAAGCCCCTAAACCCCAGATGATTTTGGATGTAGGGGTAGGGTCTAGACTTAATAAAAGAAGTTTCAGATGGGATCTGCAGGTTGGACATTCGAGCTTGTGGGACACCCTGTAAAGGACCATGATAGATTCATGGTTTAGGGTTGATAGGGTTTAGCGTTTCAGTCAATTTCTCATACAATTAATGGACATGGGTCCTCATCAGGGAACATCTTCGGGAGTAAGCTAAACTACCAAAAGGACCTCAACGTCCGCCCTTAATGGGCCCTTGGCAGCCCCAATATTGACACGAGCTCATATGAGCCATTCTAAACTCCTAGTATTCCCCTTCATAAGCCCTATAATGCTCCCCTATGTAACCCCCTGTATAGCCCCCTTAAGGAGTTTAGATTATGGCTCAGATCCACTTACCGAACAGTTCGGTCCCATTTTACACTCTTCGAGTTGGCTCAAGTTCTGGGGGTTTAGGCTTTAGGGTCTAGGGTTTTAGTGTTGAAAGTTTCAGGGTCTGTCACTGAGGGGCTTAAGCTTTGGATTCGTGTTTGACAGTTTGGGAAACTTAGTTCTTCAGGTGTAGGTTTAGAGTCTGGGAGCTTGGGGCTTGGAGGTAAGCCCCATGGCCTCAACACGGCGGTGTCCCGCAATTCGAGCTTGAGGTGTGGAAGTTGGAGTTGGAGTCGGATTGGGGTTTAAGGTTTAGGGTTTAGGGTTTAAGGTTTAGGATGGTTGAGGGCTTTGCTTGCAAGATGAATATAAAAGGGGATTTTGGCCACCCCCATGAGGGCGAATCAAACCAAATAGAACATGGGCGATGACTTGGTTGTGTAGGGGTTATATGCGAGATTGCAGTTGGGACCTGAACCCTAAACATTTGGGCAATCAGAGGAGCTTGGTAACCCCCAAACCCATAATGGGATCCTATAGCTTTAGGGTATAGGGCAATATGTCTTGCATCATTTGATGGACATGGGTTCCTTATTAGGGACTACATTAAGCACCCTTAATGGTCCCTCAGCAACCTGATATTGACAGTACAAAGTGACTTACCGGAATAAGGTCCTTATCCTATGGGTTGGATTTACCAAAACGCTCTTATCAAACATGTTAGGTGGACCCCCCACCCAGTAATAGTGACTATTATGGATAATAAGGAGTATATTAGGGTCCTCTTATATTCCTACTATACTACGACAGAAGGGGGGCGAAGCCGCCTTAAGGTATCCCTCGCCCAAGACCGCCCAACATACAGCCACGAGGTTTAGGGTTTAGGGTTTTAGGACAAGGTATAGGGCGTAGGTTTTGGGATCATGGTTCAGGGTTGCAGGTCTAGCCCTAAACACCACACCCTAAACCCAAAACTCTGAACAGAGTTTTCTGCAGGTTACAGCCCCAATCTTCCCGAGAAGAAGAATTTCACAAGTTGGGGCTGGAAGGGTTCAGGGGCTTTTGAGAAACTCCCAGAAAATCATTACTGACCCTTCCCTTTGAGTTCCTCCGCTGAGAACTCAATAGAGTGGCTCAAAGGACCCGGAATGGCCATGATGGCCCGAAATCTGGAAGACGCCCGCATAGAACGCTGTCTTGAAATCCTCAACCATAAACCTTGAGTACTGCCCCCACCCAGTAACAGTCTATATTAGGGGTTCTATCAAGGGCTATATAGAACCATATTATAACTATTAGTGAGGGGGGCAGTACCCAACCATAAACCCAAAAGATCCCTGCCAGGGCCTTCACACTGACTCCGGGCACCCTCTGTCTGCCACTCAGCCAGAGCCTAACCCCTTCACCCAAGGCATCAACCCGAAACCGCTACACCCTAAACCCTAAGTTCCCTAAACCCTAAGCTCTAAATCCTAAAGCCACTAGACCTCAACTACCTTCCCAAGAGCGTTTCAGGGCTGTATTAGAGTTCAGGGTTTAGGGTTTGGAGTTTAGGATTTAGGGTGTTCCGGGACTGTATTTATATAGTATACACTACATGTATATACATGGCCGATTGATAATGGATAATGTACCGGCTGAATAGTTACCCATATCATGTTGAGTAATATTTTAGGTGCTTTAGACCAGAAAATTACAAGTAATCTAGAACCGTGATATTGGTGATCATCCAGATTTCCCTCAATTACAGTAGCTAGGAACCAATTTTGACCCTAGCTTCCATGTCATTTTCAGTTGTCTTATCCATGAGATTCTCCAATAATATCCTAAATCCTAAACCAGAAACACTGAATCCTAAACCCTGAACCCCAGATCTTGAACCCTAGATCCTAAAGCCTGAATCTGAAGCCCTCAATCCTAAACCCTAAGCCCTAAACGATAATCCGCAATGTAGGCCGTACATTAGACGGGTATAACCACCCCGTCCCACACTCCACCCCCAGGTGTTCGACACTGCGCTTGTCGGCGAGGCGGGTTGCGAGGACTTGGCCACAGCATTACTTGGAGGGTCTTAGTAAGTAGGTTAGGGTTGAAGATTTAGGGTTTAGGATCACGGGGACTTAGTAAGTAGGTTAGTAATGAGGATAACTAGGGTTACTATATGGGCTATAGGGGGTTACTAACCTACTTACTAAGTCTCCAGGTCTGACTTTATAGGGATGTATCAGGGATTACGGGCAACAACATAAGTATGATTATTTTCGAACCTACCCCTGTTTAGGAATGGGAGTCAGGTTTTAGGGGCTTGGGATTCAGGACTTGGAGCTTACAACTCTAAACCTAAGCCCGAAACCCCAAACCCAAGATTTGAGGTCTAGGGTTTCTTCTTCAAGGTTGAGGATAAATGAATTTGCGATTGAGGGGGCGGGTAGAGCTCAAAGCTTGTTGGGCTCTATAGGCTTTAAGTTTAAGCATTTAGGGTTTAAGGTTTAGGTTTAAGGATTTAGGGGCTGAGGGTTTGTGGTTTAGGGTTTAGGGTTGAGGGTTGCTGGCTTCAGGTTTTGGGGGTCATGCGGCCTTAGGGTTTGGAGCTTTCGGCGTTTAAGGATTACATATTAAAAATCACACAGTCAGTGCATTCCGTATGATGGAGCTGGATACCCTAAAACCTGAACACTAAACCCCTAAACCCCTAGGGTTTGGGTTTCATTTTCGAGCATAGGGCTTAACTAGCAAAAGTTCAGCTTTAGAAGTGCGGGATCTGCAGTCAGGAGTGCATACAGCTCCCGAGCTAGGCTTTACTAGCTGTACCCCTAAGGGTCCAAGGAATCAAACAATAGGGCATTAGGGCCCAAATACCATAGTATTACTGGTAGGTGGGCCCTCCTAAAATTTGAGTCCTTGGACCCTTAGGGTACATCTTGAATGTGCATGTCAAATGCGAACGCACGCGTTGTTTGGCCAGAGCACTATGAGCAGGGTGTGGACATTATCTGGTGAAGTCTCTGCATGTATCCAGCACTATAAAGACACATATCACAGACCGTTGACATTCCAATGCTACTCAGACACTGTGCCCTGAAGTTCTCAACTTAGCCAACTGAATCATGCCCTAAACCCGAAACCCTCAAGCCTGACCTTCCCTCAAACAAAGATGGAGACCGATGTGGTGCCCGGTGAAAGGACAGTAGTCCTTGTGAGGCCAGTTGTGAGCTTCCATGTTTACAAACGTAAGCGCCCTAAACCCTAAACCCCCCCCATCCCCCCAAAAAACAACGAAAGATGAAGGAATGAACCATTGGGGACGTGGACTAGCCTCTTCCTTGGACACCGGCTTAGGCCTTGGGGTTTCACAGTCGGATACATAGAACGGGTCCCAATACTAAAGGCCCTTCTGGGGTTTGAGGTTAGTGCTCTTGATACCCCCACCTAACCCCTAAAGCCTAACCCCTAAACCTTTTAGAATTTAGGCGCAAGATACAAACTTGCGGAGAAGGATGAAATGCTCAAGAGAAGTCTTCTTGAGTTCCCCTACTACCCCCTCTATACTACCCCCCCCTAGCAGAAGGTTAGTACGCAAACCCATGAACTCTTGACGCAGGGCAGTACGGGATCGGCCATGACAGGCGCTGCTGTGGCAAGTTGTCAAAACAATGGTCCTTGGGTCCCTATGATAATGGCTTTGACGACCTACCATATTCAGGACCACTTCATCTGACATACTAGCTTCAAAGATGTGGAAGTTTGGGGTGGGATGCGGCAAGGTGCTAAATCACTGAGCCTTGGGACCTTCAGCGAAACCGATGGGTAGGTATCTTGCGAAACACTAGCGCAGTATTGAGCACAAGCTAGAAGATTAACCATTTCACGCTTAATCTTCTCCCTACCTAGGCTTCACCCAAGAAATGACAGAGGAAATGACAAGAGGATTCTAGATGGCAGTTTACAAGCGTTAGGGTTCCCGCCATAGGCCTGTCAAGGAAATTGGACTCCCAGACTAAGCTTCCACAAGAGATGCCTTATTTCACAAACCCAAACCTCAAGCCCTGAACCCTGCCCCCCTGATCATCGACGAAGTCTTTCCTTTTTCTGGCTTCTCGAAGGCCTAAACCCTAAACCCTAACCCCTAAACCCAAACCTAACCTAAGGCCTTTACTTCATGCCTCCGGGGACACGGTAAGTAAGTTATCAAGGGCTTGTAAGCAAGCCATGCCAATCAGGCCACTGGTGGGTCTGCTTGTAGCATCCTTACTAAGGTTTAGGGTTTAGGGCTTGAGGCTTACGGTTTAGGCTGGCTTTCACTTTTCTCTGTGCCCCCTGCGCCCACGCCGCGTTCCTTGACAAGAACCTTGGCGCTCCGTTGTCGAGGGTTTGGGGTTGAGGGTTTGGGTTTTAGGTTTAACTTCTAGGCCAGCTATTGGGGGGGGTTGTTGTGTCATAGACTTCCTGGCATTAAGGACAGACCTTGGGCAATCTAGGTATGAGGGTATAACATAGGAGATCATGTGAGCTATAGTCTAAACTCCTAGTATCCCCCTAAATAACGCCTATAGTCCCCTATATAATGCCCTATACAACCCTCACTTTAAGGAGTTTAAACTATAGCTCATGTAGGGGTATGCTTATCTGTTACTCAAAGACTCTGCGCATCACAGCAACCTGTTTCTTGCTCAAGAGAGGCAAAGCAGGCCTGTACCCAAACCCCCCAAAGGATCCAACAAATGGAACCCCCAAATATGAACCCGTTCTTACATTGGGGAAACTAGGGGATTGTTCGGGGGTTCCATCTTTCGGATCCTTTAAGGGGTCTAGGTACGGAGCACAACGGAAGGCGTCTCGTATCGACAATGACCTCTTGCTCTGCAGCGCTCTAACAGTCAAGCCAAGTCACTCAGAAGCACTGAGGCGGCATTATTGCACTTAGCACCCCTACTAAAGGTTTGTTTTTGTGTACCTGTAGTAGGAATGCAGGGGAACCCCAAAAAGTCAAGGGTCTAAGGTCCTAGCTAAGTGCTAAGGAGACAGTTCAAGTTCGTCACACTGGGCGCAAGCCATCTAAGTGCCACGCCGGCTGCTGCAAGACCAAGAAGGTTCAGGTATAGAGATCCTATGCTTTCTTTATTCCTTACTGAACCCCGGGTACAGACCTCCCTAGACCCCAAACCATAGCCCACGTGCTACCAGCTCCTTCTTACAATTAGAGGCTCTTTTTGCAGGGGAGTCCCCGTTAATTATGCGGCTTCTAGCATTTGGGTGAGCTGTAGTCTAAACTCCTAGTATTCCGCTTGAAAACGGCGGTAATACTTCCCTACATAATCCCCTAAATAACCCCGGGTAAGGAGTTTAGACTATGTCTCATATGACTGAGAAGACATTTCTGCCAAATCTTACCTGGACATCCACAGGATCTACCCTCACCGGAACTAAGGTTTACGTTTTAGGGTTGTGTTGAGGGTGTAGGGTTTAGGGCCCCTGCGAAGCACCAAGTAGTAAGTAGCCCTAATACGAATTGCACTCAAGAAGCTCTGAAATGGCGCAGGGTTCAGTCTACGGTAATGTAGGTAGTGGGAGGCTAAGTTCTTCAAGAGGCAGCTTAGGGTTTAGGGCTTACACCAAAGTTCAATCAGCATTAGAAGGGAGTACTATGGGAAGCTAGTCAGGCTTCTGCATCAGGGTGTAGCTTCAGCATACTATGAGATTTTGGGTTCACATAGAATCTGGTTATGTGCTAGTTGCTGGCACCTCGGCATAGGTAGAATTTCTTGACCGATCTTGATGTCCCCTAAACCCTAAACCCTAAGCCCTAAACCCTAAACCCCACTTGGGGTCTGGAAATCTGATCTTACGCTCCTGCACCGACTAACCCCACAGAGACTGCTGCCCCGCATCAAACGGTGAAGTATGGGCCGCCAAGCTCATCTGAGGGAGGGTAGACGTCACCATCTGAAACTCCTAAAAAAAAAACTTAGGTTTTCGGGGCTTAGGATTCTCCAGAGAGTTCCAGGAAAAAAACACCAGATATTGTGAAACTACTCAAGCAGGCTCGGAGGACACGGAGCGTCCCTTACCCGTTCAGCTTTGAAAGTCTATACGCTCAATTCAGCCCCACACCTCAAACTATATATAGGAGTTATATAGGGGTTATAAGGGTAATGGAAAAGAAAATGGAAACTACTAGAACTATGTTATATAGGGGTTAGATGGGGCTTTTAGGGGTAATGGAAAAATGGAAACTACTATATTATTTAGGGTTAGGGTTTAGTTTATAAACAATGATACTGAAACTTCGCCCAAGTCCTGAAGCCCTAGATACCCGGTACATCCCTAATCATCCCTATGGCAGATACCTGTCCCCACAAATGGCCATAGGGTAGGTTCCCCTCCTGTGGTACCTCCTTTGCAAGGAGCTGTGGAACAACTCCCATATGGATCCTTATATTCTATGTCCAAAGCCCGAGAGTCTTAACCTTATCTGGAGGGTCACGAGGACATAATAACCAACATAACCCACGTGGTAGCACCAGTTATTTCCTAATTCATAACCTAGCTATTAAGTCACCCTTAGCCTCCAAGTAAGCCTATCATACTCCCCTTATCATCCCTTATATTACCTCCTTAAAGGAGTTCAGACTACAGCTCACATATCCCTAAGTCCCTGACCCTCCAAGCATCATCCACCTAAGGTCACTGCCGGTCCAAAGTGGAAGATCTGATCTGCCTCGGAGAAAACTCGCACCTGGAAAAACGGAGATGGAATTTTAGGATTTAGGGTTTCGGGGTGTAGGGTTTAGGGTCGAGGTTTAGCGGGTTACGGGTTTAGGGTTGAGGTTTTGCGGCTGAGGGTCTAGAGTTTAAGCTTTTGGGATTGGGGTTAAGGGTTTCTAGCTTCGGGTGCGGGGCTAATCAATAGCCCCTATAAAAGTAACCTATATAATCCCCTATATAACCCCGTTTCAGGAGTTTAGACCACAGCTCATGTAGATTCGTGGACTGTAGACTATAAGTAATAGTTCTGGCCAAATATCTGATCGACTTTGGGGGTTCAGTTGGGTCTGAATACCCAAAACCCCATACCTACTGGTTCTCAGTAGGACATAGGGGAATACTTTATGTTATAGGTATATAGGGATTATACTCCCTCATTCCCTACTACGAACCAGTGATTAAACCCTACCCACATACTTGGGGTGTGTGGGGTTGTCTTGCTTTCTACAAGCATTTACTGGGATCCAAATATCACGCCCAGGCGCATCAATGCGGCCGGCAATGGCCACCGCATCCTCGAGCGTGCGAGTGAAGAACTGCTCCTGACGGTGGCTGTGGGATTCTTTAGAAGTTTAGTTCCCCTTAAGTAGAAGAAAATGGAAACTACTATTTAGGGTTTAGGGTTAAGGGTATAGTCCCCCTTAAGTAGATAGAATATGGCTTTGGGTATATTCTAATAAGATCCCCATATGCCCCATATTCTATCTATTTAAGGGTGACTATAAGTGCTTGGGAGACTGAGCTGTGCTCAGCGTGATAGGTCTGGGTTTAAAGGCTTACCTATTTACCCTGGACCTTCAACATGCCCGTAATAGCAGAAGTCCTGTATTGTGGGTATAGCAGGGGTCTAGGCGAGGCTTTCGGTTTAGGCGGGAAGTCTTTCCAGGGCCAGACGAAATGAGATTACATCGGGGTGCTCGTGATGCACCTGCTCCAGCTTTGGAGACTTTGTAAGTATTCCAAACACTATCCATGATAATGTCAATGATGAGCTTAAATGCGAATATCAATACGGATACGAATGATAAGAATGACAATAGTAACAATAGCTATAACGACGTATTCGGCTGTGTATGGTATGGTATAAATGGTATATGATAAATGGTATATGGCATGGTACGGTGCGATTTCGCAGCTGCATTCGTCGCTGAGTACAATCCACAATTCATGTTCTTGCCGGATCAGATCGGAATGATCTTGTTGACGGAAGAAATCTTGCACCATCTACGGACACAAAACTACTCAAGTCCTAGGGCGACTAGGCCCTGAGCCCTGAATCGTAAACCCTACTCCTTGTGAACCCTAAACCCTAAACCCTAGGGGCTTAAGGTGGTGTAAGGCTTCTACCATCCACCCATTCCCACTCAATACCTTGGCTGGTCTTAACATGGGATGCTTAAATGGGGGTTTCCCAAAAT
>CAJNIZ010037169.1:41696-67109 GCA_905231905.1 Symbiodinium pilosum
GGGTTTAGGCTTTAGGGTTCAGCGTTTACGTCTTTTCCCCGTCCCACTACCAAAGCTTCATTTTGAAGTCACACATATTATTCATTCCATACATTCACCCCGACTCTTTGGCAGAGTCCTGTACCCAAGAGACTTTGAACTCAGCAGTCACGGGAACCCCCACTCCAGAGCCCACAACTCTCAGGGTTTACAGGGCTTCTAATTGAAGAGTTATGAAGAGTTACTATATGGATTATAGGTGTTACTAGCCTAGTTACTTGGCCCCCCTGACCCTCCGGTTGCGAACAACATGCACAGTGGTCTAGGGTTTACGGCGGTGCGGGCGACCCCTCACTAAAACTCCGGACATCCTGAATTAAGTTAATATGTCACATCGAAACCCAAAGATTGCAAAGTACGCGTATGGGAAATATGTACCCAAAGCAAAGGAAAAGCTCCTGCTACAGAAACCGCACGTAATTTGAGATAGGCACCCGGGACACGTTAAGAAACATTGGGAAACTTGAGGCTGTTAAGTTGTGCGACCTGCAGCCTAAAGTGCAAAAAGTTGAGGGTTTAGGGTTAAGGGTTTTAGGGTTTATGGTTTTAAAGCCGACCAAATCAGCATCCAAAAACAAACATGGCACTGCAAGATCCTTCTTGCCGAAGCACAACTGCTCCGAAAAGTCTTGTGACACGGGGCTTTCCCAAAATTATCCTTATACAAAACCCTGAGGGCCCAAGGACCCAAATAATAGGGTTTTAGCACGCAAGTACCATGAATACTATAGTATTTGGGCCCTAAACCCCTATTGTTGGGATCCTTGGACACTAAATCCCTAAACCCCTGAGCCCTGAACCCTATTATTTGGGTCCTTGCCCCTAGGGAAGCACCCCTGAATCCAACTTTCAATCTTTACAATACCAAGGAGACCACTGGAGCCCGCCACAGGGTGGTGCCCATGGTCACAGAAGTATATGGGTTTAGGGTGTAGGGTTTTTAGGGTTTTAGGATTTAGGGGGTTTAGGGGTTTAGGGTTTTAGGGATTTGTGTTTTGGGGTTTAGGGTTTTGGGCTTAGGGGTTTGGGGTTTAGGGATTTTGGGTTTAGGGTTTTGGGGTTTAGGGTTTTAGGGTTATATACCTATCCACACTGCAACTCACAGAGTTTATGAGCATGCTTATCCACATGATAACCCACGTCGGACCCGACCTATGACCTGAAGACCTAATCTCTAATCCTGAAACCCAAAACCAATCCCTATGGACCCTAACCCTTTACATCCCTATAACCCTTGGCTATGCGAAACCCTCACCCTAAGGGTCCAAGGACCCAAATAATAGGGGCTTAGGGCCCAAATACTATAATACTATTGGTATTTGGGCCCCCCAAACCCCTATTACTTGGGTCCTTGGACCCTTAGGGTCATATCAGCCTGGGACGCAGCTCTGCCCGGTCAGTAGGTACGATGAGCATCCTGCATGAAAAGGCGTTGGACTTCTAGAGCCTCACTCAAGGGCCCTAAGTAACCATACACTGATTACTTACCCAAACCACAAGGGAAACTCGTAGTACATAACCACATCTTCTACAAGTAGTATATAGGTACTTTGCTTGGTTGGCATTTGGAACCCTTTGAAAATATTCGTACATAGGGTCCTTATGAAACCAAATAGGGAAAATACTTGGTAGTTTCCCAAAATAAGGGGACCCCAATATAGACCCCAAAATACTATAATCCTTATTATAAGGACCCCCAAAATGGTACCCCTAAATTTTGGGAAACCCCCATTTAAGCATCCCAAAGGCTAACCCAGTTTGAGCCCTTACCTGGACCCTGGATGTCCTTCCTTTTTTGGGTTCTGTCCTACATATTTATAGGGTATATCCCCAAAAAGGTAGGACATCCAGGGTCCAGGTAGCGTAGCTACAGGGCCTCGTAGGGTCCAGGACTCAGAATTTAGGGTTTGCGGCTTAGCGAGTTCCAGGCTCCCAAATTGGTTGAGGGCCATGGCCCTTGTTCTGAGCAAAAGCACCATGCTTGCAACTTGCAAGCCGCTGTCCGCAAGAAAGAGTTCGGGTGTAAGGATCTAGCTACCCCAGGCCTAGTTTCGAAAAAGACCTTCTGCTTTAGGACCATAGATAGAACACAGCCATCCCCTATACAACCCCCTTTTCAGGAGTTTAGACTATAGCTCATCTGACATCCTCAAACTACAGGCCTCATGGGTCTAAAGTAGAGATTCAGATGTTTTTGCTCAGCCGTAAGTACCAGGTCCAAGAACCTAATCCCAGAAAGTCCAAATACCCAATGTTTATAGTCCCCCTTAAGTAGATAGAATATGGCTCTGGGTATACTCTAAAAAGATCCCCATATACCCCATTTTCTACTTAAGGGGGGCTACAGGCTAATGCTTAGACTCGTTTAGACTTGAGGGTTTACGGTTTCGGTCTGTGGTACACTTGGTACAGGTTGTGGGGCATGACAACGATATACTTGGGCCCTAAGAGTCAGCTACGGAACCAACCAAAATGGAACAAGCAACACAACCAACCCTACTGCTTATGACAGGCTCTAAAGATGTTACGTGGAAAAAGGGACCTCAAGAGGGATTACTTTTCTGACAGCCCCCCCACTCGACAATACTGCCCCACCTTGGGATAATTCGGAGCCCATTAAGACCCTTCAGTAATCCTGAACAACATCTGGCTGCGGAAATACTCCTGGTTGACAATAAGAAGCTCTACCATAATGTGCACACACTTAGGCCTGAACGCACTAAACCCCAAAAGCCTGAACTGAAGAACCTGAACCCCAAGACCCTAAGCTGTAAACCCTTCTTAGCCCACACTACCCTAGGAAGACAAAAGGCTCGATCTGTCAAATTCCAATCACCCCCCACTGTTGGGTCGGTAATTGCCATGCAAAGAGTGAGGTAAAGCTACTGGTGAAACTCAGCTCGGACGTAGGAAGACAAAGGATCCTTTTTACAAAAGTAGAAGGAATCCCGTACCCCAAAAAGTATAAAGGATACCTACCTAAACCCCCCAAAGTATCTAAAACAATAGGCTTAGACCCCTAAAAACAGCCCAAAGGGCCATTGTTTTACATACTTTTGGGGTTCATCCAGCCTAGACCTAAACCTTAAGCCGCCTGCCAGCTCTTGGCCAGTTTCAAAGGAGGACATTGGCTCCCCCTGCACCTTGGCTGTGAGTAGGTTAGACTGCTAGGCCGATTTTAGGGTTCAGGGTTTAGGGTTTCTAGGCGCCCCCACACTCGTAGCAACACGATTTCGACCGCCTTGACCGCTTGGTCTACTTCCGGTCGCATCATGCGATGCTCAGCGGTTCGGTGCGCACACTTCGCATAGTACGCTTGAATGTCCACAAAGCCGGAGACGAACGCCTTCGCGCAGGAGATCACCGCTGTGGTGGCTGAGCCTCCTCCTCCTATGGTCACCACATGGGTGCGAGCATCGAGCGTTTCGATCTCATCCTGCCTGTAGGAAGGCTTCACCATGTAGTGCGCGGAGGCCCATTCGGCGTCCGAAAACAGGTCTGGCAAGTGGGACTCCGCCGCAAAGTCATTGGCAGTCTGACTTGTTGGCAGGCGGAAATTGTCATGGTTCCAGCCTGGATCTTAGAACCCCCCTTTGGAGAGTCTCGACTGTAGCTCACATGGTTTAGGGGTTAGGGCCAGGGGTTTAGGGTTTGGGGAAATTTCAACTTCTAAAAACCAACTACCCTAAGGTCCTAGAATCTCCCTTTTGACACCTATAGTAGTCCCCTATATAGCCCCTTATATAACCCCTTTAAGGAGTTTTGACTATGGCTCATGTTGACCTAGAAATCGTTTTCAATAATGTCACAAAGCAGTGCTTCACCTCTCTTACGTACCTGAAACCTGAGTGCGCACTTTTGCCAATGGGATTCCACCCAAAACTGACTGTTTTCAGGAACCCGGACTGCTAAGGGGCCCTTAACCCTAAACCCTGAACCTGAAATCCAATATTTATTGAGTAGGGTTTTAACAATTTAGAACAAGTGGTTGCATAGAGCTACTTTGCAGTTATAGGGTTTAGGGTTTAGGGTTTAGAGGATAGAACACGACAGAGTGAATTGTACACTCCAGTCTCCCTGAAAGTATGTCGCACAACTCTCTTAGAGCCCAAACCCCTACACACAAACACTTAGGGCCTGAATAGATCCTAGTTTAATGGTATTTTGAAAGTGCTGGTTATCTCTAAATCAGCAACCCTAACATATCCGAAATAAGCCAAGTGCGCGAGAACTCCCTCATCGCGAGCAAAATACCCTCGTCCGCTGCGCTGGCATGCACGAGGTCATGTACGAAGGTAACACATGGTGGTTTCCCAAAATTAGGGGTGCCGATTAATTGGGGGGTCCTCATCATGAGGACTATAGTTTTTTGGGGTCTATATTGGGGGTGCCCTTTTTTTAGTGAAATTACCGAATTAAGAGGCACCATCAATTTTCACAGAAGCAAAACAAATTTGCCAGCGAAGTGTGTGCATAAGTCCTGCCCTGTGACAGAGATTCAGTGCACAATCCACCGGAACATCTCCAAGGAGAAGAAAACACTTTCAGTTCCTGTGCTTGTTGGGGTGGCAACGGGCAGAACACGCTACGTGTGGTGAAGCATGCACAGGTTTAACGCAAACAAGAAGTGACACGTTTCAAAAGAACAGGCATCGATGTTCCCATACCCCCACCCCATCTGATCCTGCTCAAAACGAGCAACACATAGCCTGCGGAACGGCTACATAATCTAAATTTCTGCCCGTAAGGAAGCTTTACACGAACCGGAGGCTTATCGGATAGGGAACCCTTAGCCCCAAACCCCAAACCCCAAACTCCAAACCCTAAACCCTGTCTGTTGCGGGAGCATGCGTGACGGCAGTCACAAAGCTCTCTCTAGTAGGCGTGTCCTGTAAGGAGGGTTTAGGGATACTCGCTTTGGGCATTTGGAGTTTCACAGCAGAATTGAATTCCAAATCCTGGCAACATCTGACCAAGAACAGCACGCCATCCACCCAAATCGCAATCTTCGAGTCGTAGTCTTCGTCACCAGCAGCCTCGAAGTAGTCAGGACAGCTATACCCTCCCTTGCGCAGTGTAGGGTTTAGGGTTTAGAGTTTAGGGTTGAAGGGCCCTTTGCAGACCACTGTCTTTTTCAAAAGGGCCTCTAGGCAGCTCTGGGGGAGGCTCCCTTGCCATAGCAAGGTATGGGCAACAGTGGGCCCTAGTTCGTAGGCCAGATTCCCACGGTTTAGGCGCTCAGGGGTTAGGGCTTACAGCTATCAGGGAACCCAAAACCCTCCTAAACCCTAAACCTTCAACCCTAAACCCTAAACCCTACAAGAAGTCTAAGCTTTGCATAGTTTGGAAGTGTTGGGACGAAGCTCGGCGAGAGCATCGAGTTGACGAAAGATCTTAACTCAATTTGCTTATATTGGGATAAATTGGGATAATGGAAAAGAAAATGGAAACTACTGTAGTATATTGGGGTTATATTGAGATAATGGAAAAGAAAATGGAAACTGCAGGGATTATAGGGGGTCATATTGGGGTTATTTTGGGATAATGGTTATTGGAAACTGCTATAGTATATCGGTGTTGTATCGAGATAATGGAAAAGAAAATGGAAACTACTATAATTGGGTTCTGCAAACAGGGTATATTGATTCGATGGTTTCCTTATTCCAAGCTGCCATCGCGCAAGATCCATGGCTCGGATTGCTTCTTAAAATTTGAGACGTGACAGCTTTGAAGCGTGGGGGTCGACGCCCCACTCTAGGGGGTTTTGGACATGGCACAAGATCCGTAGAAAACAAACATTAAAACTTATGGTGACTTGATTGAAAGATGGGGTTGGGTGCAGTTGAGGGGCTTGGAGAGACATCAAGCTTCAGAATTCAAATGCTGGAGCTTTGCCTTCATGCTTCTGAATAATGGTTCAGCCCGGCAAAAACATTGGAGACATCAAGGTCTAGGTAGGGCTTAGGGTTCAGGTTCCTGTACCCAAGGCTGGCTAGGCAGGCCATGTGGTTCCAGGGATGAGGACTTGAAGTCGGGCAGTTTTCGCATGATCTGCAGCCTAGCATTCTGGAGCCCAGAAACCCAACTACCATGGTATGGGGAGGGCCGAGGCAGGCTGCGGCCCTAAACTCCAAACCCTAAGCCCCGAACCCTACACCCTGAAACCTTAACCTTAAAACCCTAAACACTAGACCCTCAACCCTAAACCCGGAACCCTCAACCCTGAACCCTAAACCCTAAACCCTGAACCCTTAACCCCCTAAACCCTAAACCCTGAAACCTAAACCCTGAAACCTAAACCCTTAACCCTAGAGGTGAAAGGAGATCTGACGGCTTTTCTTGTGGAGGTTGAGCGATTGGGCTGCTCATGGTTTCTACAGTTTGGGGCTTAGGGTTTAAGGCTTTGGGCTCAGGGTTTAAGGTTTAGAGCTTAGGGTTTAGGGTTTAGGGCTTAGGATTAAGGGTTTAGGGCTTAGGCTTTGATTAGGGTTGAGGGTTTAGGGCTGAAGCGGGAACTCAAACCCTCCACCCTCATTTCTACTTAGGCCCAAGAAACTTTCTGTTTGAGGGGATAGGGGTTTAGGGTTATACGAAGCCCTACAACCTGAGGAACTGAGGGTCTTTTTGGATCTGAGGTAACTTCATTTGGGTCCCCCGCCCCGCACACCCCAAAACCTAAAACCTAAACTCTACAAAGCCCTAAACCCTAAACCTAAACCCTAAACCCTAAAACCCTCCACCCTTGAACCTGCGTCATCGCGCGCCTCGAAAGTTACCTGCACCTGAACGTCCTCATCTGGATCCAGCTTACCAGACCTAGAAGTCTGGGGGTTATGTAGGGATTGTAGGGTTACATGTTATAAGGGGGTCATATAGGGATAACGGAAAAGAGAATGGAACCTACTATACTATATAGGGTTCTGAAGGGGTGATAGAGGGATAAAGGAAAAAAAGCTGGAAACTACTATTTGGGGTTTGGGGCTTGGGGTTTGGGGTTTAGGGTTTGGGGGTTTGGGGTTTAGGGTCTAGGGTTTGGGGTTTAGGGTTTAGGGTCTGGGGCGTCTAGGGTTTGGGGTTTAGGGTTTGGTGTGCAGAGGGGGGAAGGACGTATAGTGTACATGGTTTACGAGGTTTACCGGCCCCTGCTTGGGGTGTGACAAGGAACAACAGCTTTTTCTTTCTAGTTGGGTTTGAGCATACTGAAATCTTCAACACTTCGACCCAACCCTAGACACTAAACCCTGAACCCAGCTGAGGATTTCTCAGGTGTAGGCTTTACAGGCTTGCGGTTTGGATTTTTGTTTGTTGTGCTCCAGCCGTACCCAGCAGCTTATGCCGGAGGCCTTTTTGCGGGGGCCCACTGCAAGCTTTCGTGTACGACGTCCTTACCATGATACCACGTGCTTCAGGAGAGGGTGAAGAATCAACCCTAAACCCTAAACCCTAAGCCTGTCTGGAAGGCTTTGAACGGTAAATGCGCCAAGGCTAGTCCAGCATTTGGAAACTTGCTGTCCCCCCAGCAGTGCTGGGCAGCCCAGTCAAATTCCAAAACATCTACCTACACCGCAAAAGTACGTAAAATAATGGCACTTTGGGCTGTTTTTAAGAGTTTAGGGCTATTATCTTTTTACGTACTTTTGGGGTTTAGGTAAGGCTTGAGAGCTTGGGAGTTGGATTTCCCCGCACCCCAACAGCTGAGGCGGGTGCGCGATAATGGTGACAATTACGGTTTGAGGGTAAGGCGAAGGTTGATTTTAGGAAATAAGGTTTAGGGTTATGGTATATGGCAGTTTCCCAAACAGGGGGACCCCAACATAGACCCACATATACGAGTATCCTTATTGAATATTGGGACCCAGCAAAGGGCCCCCCAACTTTGGGAAACCCCATATAGCTCAGGGCTCAGTGTTTCTGTCTCAGGTTTTCAGGCTTCTGACTAAGGGCTCTACTTTTTCTGGGGTCTACATTGGCTCCCCCCTTTTATGGAAATTGCCATATCTCGCTGCTACAGTAAACGCGGACCAACGTGCAACGAAAATACGCCGCAGGCACACAAAGAGTCAGGACCCAGCTCAGGGCAAGCCTGCATGGTAACTTACTTAAATGCACGTTAGGTCTGCTAGGTCATACAATTCTTGACGAGCAAACTCCTGCAGCTGTAATGGCAAATTTTCTGAGGCGTGGGTGCATAGCTTGAGGCAAGTTTGCGTCTAGCATCGCCACACTTCCTCTCAAACCCAACACGAAGTACTACAGCACCTAACACGCCCATGCAGGAACCTTATTGCGACTTTGAATATGAAGATGGCTACAACTAACACCGCCTGCTACCCAAACCCGTAAACCACAAAAACCTAAACACCCTAATTACACCATAAAAGCCATAAGTCAACCCTCTTTTTTTTTGCATCCCGGTAGTCAACCCTTACTCCTGAACTGGGAATTTCTGCGTGAAATAGAAAAGGCCCAACTGTCGCTACACTTCAAAATCCGGACCCTCCTGGTACCCCTTAATTTGGGACACTGGGCCCCTAATGGTGTGCACTCAGGCCCCAACAGAGGGTAAACAGAGGGTAGGGGGAGGGTCTAGCATAGTATGTAGCCCTGGTTTCCGTTTAATCTTGCATTTGACTCATTATCCTCGCCTGTGTTTTGGCCTCGTCGCCAGCCTTTGCGGCCATAGTCGTTGTTGCCTTCTCCTTTGTAACCGCCCTTGCCCTTTGCTCTGATCTGTTCCAGCTTTTCCAGCTTGGCCTCTAGGCGGTCCAAGCGAGCCTCAACACGCTGGCGCCAGACCTCCAAGAAAACTTCAAGGCCAGGTGGGCCATCCTCTTGCCACATTGATGCGCAGCTGAGGAGGTTCCAAGTCTCCCCCAGTCCTGATGATGTAGACTCATTATGACTCTTTGTAAAAACTTTATCCAAGATTCTGGCCGCGCTGCTTGAAGAACACAATCCCGAATAGGAGCCTATGACTGTTCGGAAGCTCCCTGTTGTGAGGACGTAAGGTCTCAAACCCGAAGCGATGCATCCTACACTCCTGAACCCGAAACTTAACCAGGCCTGACCCCGCCAAAAATGAGGACCTGCGAAAGTCATGAGGGGTGGGGTGCTGGAATACCCCGAGTTGTCATGATGATTGTCTCATCAGATACAGAACCTAACCCTAAAACGCTAAACCCTAAAGCCCTGAACCCTACAGCCCTAAACCACTAAACCCATAAGCACTAAACCCTAAACCTCGAAATCCTACCTAAATCCTAAAGCCCTGAAGCCTAAAACCCTGAACCGTAAACCCTAAAACCAGCCCAAAACACGAAAGCCCTACACCTGCCCTAAACGCGGCGCAAAGGCCCCGACGTGGGCTTGACTTGGAAAGGGCCTGCTGCCACCTTGTCGATTGCACCCGGCCTCCCGTCCTTCGGAAGGTCGATTCTAATAGAAGCAAAGGCTTTGGTTAGGGTTTAGGGTTTGAGGTTGAGAGCTTAAGATGGTATAAGGTTTAGGGTTTAACTTTTAGGGATTAGCTTCTGTTGACTGCTTTTACTCCCCCCAAACAAAAGAAACTAATCAATCCCCAAACCTTAACAAGGGTTCAAGGTTCATGTGTTACCAGAGTTAGCATTCCCCTGAATCCTAAATCTTTCCTGCCGGCTGCGGATACCATTCAACCTGGATTCTACCCCCACCCATTACGTAACAGTCTATACTAGAGGTCAAACCCGAATCCCTAGACCCTACACCCTCTCTATATGTATGTATATCGTATGTATATATATATATGTATACCCTGAACCCTAGACCCTAAACCCCACATATATATATATATATATGTATAGTGTGAATATTATCCAACTGTTTATAAGTGGGAGCAGAACCCTACATTCAACCCAAAAGGCGCAATCCGATCCTGTAGATACAGGAGCGAACCCTACTTGTCCAAGGGGTCCATGTAGATATAACCCAAACTTCTGACAAGGGGAGGGGGATACTAGGAGTTCAGACTATAGATAATGTAGGTATAGCGTATATACTGGGGCCCAAAGGGTTCGCACAGAACTACTCAAGGGCCCAGGTATATACGACAGAGATACATGGATGCATTGGGCTTTAGGGTCAGTGGGAATGCGCAAGTAGGTTGACATGCTGACAGGTTTGTATCATTCTTGTTATGTAACGCCTTAAATGACACTAACAACTATTTAAAGTAGGTTCCCTAAGATTTCAACACTTCGCCCCGGCCTCACTGAAGGCTTGTCCGGTTGGGCTTGGTTTGGTGTAGGGCTTCAACCTAAATATGTAAACCCTAAACCCGAATTAATGTTTGGGGTTTTAGGGTTCCCAAGCCCTAAACCAGAGGGTTGTGGGTCGCTTGCACTAAGCCTTCAGACCCTCTAAGCTCCCAAGGCCCCAGCATATAGTCCCCCTTAGTAGACAGGATATGGGGTATACGGGGATCTTAGCATAACATGCCCAAAGGCATGTTCTATCTACTTAAGGGAGACTATACATCGCAAAAGATCCAAGCCATTCTCTCCGATTCTCGTCAAACCTGGTAGAACTTGGCGGATTAGGGGTTAAGAGTTAGGGTTTAAGGGTTTAGACGTTTAGGGTTTAGGGGCTTGGGGTTTAGGGTTGCCCTAAACGCTAAACAATGGCCAGCAATCACAAGTTTAGGTGCTTCTTAAAATCAAAAAGCTCCCGGACAGCCATTTACTGAATTGCTGGTAAGCGGAACTTAAACTCAGTTAGCATACTAAGGGTATACAGGGTTTAGGGTCTTAATTGCAATGCGTAATATCTGTATATACTACTAATGGGATTTCTTCATGATAGTAACGTAGTTGAAATTCTTGAACACCAACCCAGTTTGCCTCCAGCTTCTTTAGACTTAGACTCAGGCCCACAACCCCCTGAACCTGTGAAACCCTGAACACCCTATAGTATAGTTGGGTGTATAGTTGGAGCGATGGTTTATGGACCCTCCCCCCAACCATTTACCCTAAACCCCAAACACTAAACCCCGCCGCCTCACCAAACGTCGGGGGGTCCGCCCAGTCGAAGAGGCACCAATCGAAGGCGAAAATGCCATTGTTGCGGATCTGGAAGTACCCCAGTGGGTTTAGGGTTTAGGGCTATTAGGCTTAGGATTTATGCTAAGGGTTTAGGGTTTGGGGTCTAGGGGGTATTCGTATAATCACTACGAACGGCTACCGTTCAGGGTCTAGGGGCATCATTAATTCCTATTGCTGCTGTTACTTTTGTTATTCTTCATTAATATGACCCTAAACCTTAAACATGAAGCCCTAAGCCCTGAACGGTACACCCCTTCAATCCTCTACAACAGTTGGAGAAGCCCCCATCTTATAAGAGCCATTTACAGGGCCGCTGTTACTGGTATGATGTCCTGATCGTTTTTTGGATTTTCAAATGTGATGGTTGGCCTTTCAGACGAACATCAGAACCGGTCCGATACCTCAATAAGAGCTGGAATTGCAGGTGCAGGAGCTCAACACCCTCCTGATTTCCAAGAAACCCAGCTAATTTGTATAGTATTATGCCTGAATGAACTTCAAATATAGCTTTTTTGTGGACTCATACGAGTTCCACTGCGCGATGCAAATCAACCATGTTGTGTTCTTTGCCGACTCATGTTCAGCATATCAGAGGGGCAAAAAGACGTAGGGGAAGAACAGTTCCACTTACTGGGTTGCTCTTAAGGAAATCAAAATAAGCTAGTAGAATAAGGAAACCCTATTATTTACCATCTGCTCACTTAGCCTAAGTTCCCTTAACAGCAACCCAGCTTATTCAAGGGCAAGGGGATTTGTAAAGCTCAGTACTTCCAGAATCACCGTGCTAGGGAGGAGAGGTCCCCTAATCGTTGGAAGTCTCTCTCAACTCAAGCCCCATAAACCTAAACCCTACAGTAAGGTTTAGGGTTTAGGGTTTAGCCTAAACCCTAGACTTCCAAAAACGAAGAGCTCAGCCCTTAAGCACAAAGCATCTTGGAACACCAAGACGTCACGCACAAGGAAGTTTTCTCTGTATGGCAACCCTATGCCAACCGTACGCCATTAGACCCTCCTCCTCCCCTCGTAAAAACTGAATCTTGGTCGCTCAAACCCACCAAAATTGAGATCCGAAAGTTATCATAGAGCAAAAAATGGGTCCTACCTTGTTGGGGTTGGGACCACCAAAACTCCGTCTAGTATCTCTCCCACCCACGCCCCTTAAACACAAAACCTTACCTGGAGCTAAGAAATCGTTAAAGCAATGGCCCCCGCAACCTCTAACACTCATCACCAGGGCTGCATTGTACATAACTCTTGGGCCTAAACCCTAAACCTTAAACCCTAAACCCTAAACCCGGTCCAGGTAAAGCCGAAACCCTAAACCCTACCCCATGATCTGCTAAGGAACTTAAATTAAGCTACTATAAAAAGGAACGCCGATTATTTGATATGGTAACTGAGTTTAAACTCCTTAACAACAACCCAGCAAACATTCCCCTCCAAGTATACCCTAAACCCTAAACCCGAATCTCCAAACTCTGAATGAACCCCTATCGCACCGTAAAGGTCCGCGTTTGCGTCTCGCCCTTCTCCACAGGTCCGAAGTTGAGGCCGCGAGGCGGGGTGACCTGGCGGAGTAGCAGTGAAGGAGCTTCTGGGTTTACTGGGTTGTAGGTTAAAGGCTGAAGGTTAAGGGGTTTAGGGTGAAGGATTGAGGGTTAAGCGTTTTGGATCAGGCTTTAGGGTTTAGGGTTCAGGGTCTACTGGGTTGCTCAAGGTAAGTTACCATAATACAGGTAGATAGTAAACTAATGGGGGTTCCTTCTTGTAATAACTTAGTTTAAGTTCCCTAGCAGCAACACAGTGTAGGGAGAGCAGAGGCTTTGGGTTTAGGGTTAACGGCCAGCACTAAGGGGTTAGGATTTAAGGTTTAGCATTTAGGGTTGGGTTTTAGGCTTTCCGGTTCAGGGTTAAGTTGCCACAATGGCGAATTTTTTAAAAAATGGAAATACAACATATGCTAGGGTTTTTAGAAGGGGAATATGAGGATGTATTTCAGAAGCTTAACTTTCCCAGAGCATGGGTATAAGGATATATAGTGAATTTTCCCCGTTCATGTAAGCTGGTTTGAGTTCCTTAGCAACACGGGTTCCCCTACCTACCTCTCTATACTCCCCTCCATAGGCTCACCCTAAATTGAGGATATTTGAGGCTTTAACTCAAGGGCAACCTCAGGGCGTGGGCAGAGGTCCGGTAGTATCCAGGCTTTAGGGTTTATACCCTAAACCCTCGAGTTTCGCGAATCCATGACAACAGCAACCCAGCTGGTGCTTCAGGCTTCCAGGGGCTTGGGTTTGGGATGTAAGGCGCGAGGCCAAAGAGCCCCAACAGTCTTTCACCATGGAATACACCCTCACGGGTATGAAAACCGCAAACCATAGACCCTAAGCCCTCATAACATTCAAAGAAGGTTCCTCGAAAACCCTGAGCCCTAAGCCTGAAACTCTACATCCCAAAGCTCTAAGCCCTGCATAGTGATTTTTGATGTCTTCTCCACTACCCCTATAGAAACCCTTATATGAGCAATAGTCTAAACTCCTAGTATCCCCCTTAATAAGCCCTATAATAGTCCCCTATATAATCCCCTATATATCCCCCTTTAAGGAGTTTAGATTATAGCTTACATGATCCCCTGAAAGGCATCCCGGCCCCCACCTACCAAGGCCAGTGCTCTGAACCTTCTACCTCCAAATCCTACCCCTAGATTAAAGGGACTCTACTGGGAACCCCAAATAGGGAACCCCAAGAATATAGCAGGAATATAATGGAATATACGGACCCTGGTAGGTATATTCCTATTATATACCTACTATATTCTTGGGGTTCCCGGTTTGGGGTTCCCAGTAGAGTCCCTTTTACAGATCCGTAGACCCTAAACCCTCAAGCCCAGAATCAATAGCAATTGTATATCGCAGGGCTACAGAAATCTAAAAAAAACAACAACCCAAAGCCCTTCGAAACTCTGAACACGAACCCTATGCACTGTCTGTAAATTCTAGCCCCTAAGCCCTAAATCCTTAAACGCCTAAGTCCCTAAACCCTAAATCCTAAACCCCTACATCCCTTAACCCTATAAACCCTGAACCCTAAACCCTATGAACCCTAAGCCCTAACCCACGACTGCCTGGAAAGTGTTGTACACGGCCGTCAGGGCTACGCGCATCGGCGGAATGCGATGATCCACCGATTCGCCGCTCCTGCCACCCAAGCTGGAACCTATGGGCCCCTATGGTGGATACTGGTTTAGGATTTAGGGTTTAGGGTTCGGGGTTTGGGGTTTAGGGTTTAGGGTTTGGGGTTTAGGGTTCAGGGTATGCCCCTGATTACCTTGTACCTTACTGGGAATTCTGGTTATATAGTATACTAAAGTCATGCAGCACTCCTAGTATCAACAGTAGAAAAAGGCTTAGGGTATAGGTCCAGGGCGCAGCCCAAAGCTTACGGCAGCCCAAAAGGCTATTATTCTACATTTTTGGGTGGTTCCCCTAAACCCTGAACCCTAAACCCTCACCCTAAACATTAAATCTTGGGTTCAGGCAGAGGCTGTTTCAGGGTTTAAAGGTTGCCATTAGGATTTATAAGGTTTAGAGTCCAGGGCCTACTTTCCCTGTGTAGGGTTTAGGGATTTAGGGTTTAGGGGTTTGACTCTAAGGGTTCAAGGACCCAGATTATAGGGTTTTAGGGCCCAAATATGATTAATGGACCCTTAAGGTGAGGGTTAAGGGCTGCGGTTGACAGGTAGCCACAGCTGCGAACGCTGAAATCTAAACCCTGTCTCAACTCTAAAACCTAAACTCGAAACCCTGCACCCTAATCTAACCTAGAAAAGAGCCGAAACCCAAGAAGGAAGGGCGCGGTTCGTATCACTTGGGGCTTCAATAGGTTCAGGGCTTAGGGTTTAAGGTTATGTGCTTAGAATTTAGAGTTTTGGTTTTCAGGTTTGGGGTTCAAGGTTTGGAGTTTGGGTCCAGGATTACCCTCCCGGAAACTAACATGGAAACCCAAAAAGGGCCCTATAAAGACTACAGTCCCTTTAAAGGGGGGCTATATGGGTTTCCATGTTAGTTTGGGGGAGTGTAAGAGTTTAGGTCTGAGGGCTCAGGCTTCAACATATGCTCCACGGGGGCACCTTCATTCTCCATGATCAGCATATTACCCTACCCAAGGGCTCCAATGTAGTTCCTTTTTGGGTTTGTTATGGTTTTGGGGTAAAGGATTATAATATGCTACCCAAAAAGGAACTACATTGGAGCCCTTGGGTAAACCCCAAACCCTAAATCTTTGCCGTAGAGCTCTCAAGGCTACCACTGTAAACATTAGGCATGACATTTGCTGTGCTTGAAGTGAGCTATAGTCTGAACTCTGAGTATCCCCCGTAGTTATCCTATAATACTCCCTGAATATGACCCCTTCTCTGGGCAGGCCACGGACACCTTCATTGCTACCAGTGCCTTTGCAATGTCTCCAAACCCTAAACCCTAAACTTTATCCAATGTAGTCTTACTGAGGCACTAGCCTCCCAAGACCAGTCCCCTCAAAAGGCCCGAACCATGGGCCAATCGAGCAACCGCAAAGGGGAGTCCATACACCATGGCACTCTGCTTAAGGAACTTAAACTAGGTTGCCATAATATGGGTCTAGAGTCGGTATAGAATCATAGTAATTACCTTACTGTAAGTTGCTTACCAGCAACCCAGTCTATGCCTCCTGGGCACCCTCCCGCCTCCTGCTGATTCATGAAGGTGCACACTAAAGTGGTGAAGGCCCCTTTGTGTGACGCGTTTAGCCCATAAGCCCCATGCCCTAAACCCTAAACTCTAAACGTTAAACCCTACTTGAATGACAGGGTGGCTTAGCAAGCACAATAAGCATGGAGAACAGGGGTGTGGCTTTAAGGCTTCCAGAATGTAAATATACTTACTAAGTCCCTCTGACAGATACAAGCATTGAATCCTACAATCTGTGCAAAAGCGTCAGTCACCAAGTCCTCGACCACATCTCGTCCCCCCAAATACCCCTAACAAATACCCCTAAAGGGGACATAGGCCCTATTGCGAGGGTAGCTAAGGGTTCCTCATCCCTTACGCTTCATATCTCCTAAAACCCCCAAAGCCCAAATATGCCCATGCATTTACTGCACTACCCTATGCGCTTCTCTTTAAGGGTAGTGGGGGGGGAAACTGGTAAGCCACCAAACCCTAGGTCCTAAACCTAATCCTGGAACCCTAACACCTATAATCGTTAAACTAATCGCTAAGCCCTAAACCCTAGTTCAGGGTTCAGGGTTGAGGGTAATCATTAAACTAATCGCTAAGCCCGATAAAGCCTAACCTTTCGACCCTAACCCAAACAATCACGCGACTCTCAGGGTCGGGCAGCTGATCGAAGATTTGCAGAGCGATGCCCTCACCTGGGTCAGCTTTCACGGGGTTTGGGGTGGGCTTAGGGAATTGGGTTTGGAGCCCTACAAGGGACAATAGTACCTATACTCGGGCATGTATATATATATACATATATGTACAGATATGGATATTGATACTGATTTCCGGACTTGACCTTGCGAGTAACCTCTTCCAGGGTTTGGGGTATGAGGGGGAAAGTATATGATCACCTCCTTCAAAAACCAACGGCTGCCCAATCTTAACGTCAAGCGTGGACCACGAATCTACTGTATGTCTCCACACACTGAGATTATTATTCGGATCTAGGTGAACCCTAAACCCTAAACCCTAAACCTAGGGTTTGGGGATCGCTGACACAAAGGAAAGATTGGAAAGGAATTTGTTATGATTGGGGGACAGAGGCTTGAATCCTCCCTCACTACCTGCTGATTGCATAATCTCCAACATCGAGTTGCCACTACCTGAACCCTAAAAGCAGGCAACATAGTAGCCCCGAATCCCTTAAAACAGCCCAAGAAGGCATTATTCCTACACACATTTGGGCCATTTACGGTTCAAGTTTTCACGAGTGTTCTAGGCTCCGTAAGTGTGCAGCCGATATATTTGACTGTCCGCACTCGTAGCAGCTTCTCTGGCACCTTTGACGATCCCTGTGATGAATCAACACAAGCCCTCCCCATCCCACTAGTAGCACATACAACACCATGGTGGCACAGTTGCCATGCAGGAGCAAGTAGTATGGGGAGGGGGGGGCTGGAGCGATATTGGTAGGAGCTCAGGATTAGAAATCCTCACATACCGGTGTGATGAGGAGTTTTGGTAACCTCCTGCAATAGGAACCTTAGAAGTATCATTTGAATATACTTTTGTCCCCCTAAGAAGCAGGACACGTTAGAACTATCATATGTCTTGTAACAGGATCCTAATTTGGGGGTTGGGAATGACCAAAACACGTTTTATTGCATTGTTCCTTCTATACCAAGGAACCTTCCGGCTTTTTGTCAACAAGAGATGCAGCTTCCATTAGCTAATCCGCAGGCCGACTGATAGAGTGCACAAAAGATAGTAGGGTTTAGGGGTATGGGGGTTTAGGGGTTTAGGGGTTTAGGGTTTAGGGGTTTAGGGGTTTAGGGTTTAGGGTATAGTACGGCCCCTACATGCTATTCTTCCTTTACCACTGCTAGTGGGTGGGGAGGACCACCCAAAGTTCACCCGTTTCAGGGGCAGTTTTTGTTATAGGGTTCAGCATCTGTGTTCCCCTGTCCCTACTTTGGGGACCCCAACGCCCAAACCAAAAAATGGGGGAGGAGGGGTCTCGGGCACCTTTTGACGTTTTTCTCTTTCTGCTACTTTTTTCGAAACTGAGCCCTATAGACCCTACACCCTGTGTTCAACTCAAGAATCCCAAGCTCGAAGGCTTCCACCCGAAACGGTTTAGGGTTTCAGGCTTCCCTTTGGTTATTCCCCGCCGCAGTAACAGTTCCCACTATAGGTACTACGAGCTATACCAGCCCGCTTGTAACCCCTTTTAGGAACAGTTACTGTAAGGGACACTGACCCAATGTGTCCCCCTACATTGCCATACCCCTGCACACAGACATGTACATAGAAACATATATACAGACATGCCTAGAAATCCCAACATTTTCCGAGAAAATTCTTTGGGAAAACACCTGGGGCTCTCGCTGGAAGTTTCGAAAACTCGCCCCGAGTTGCAAGTCACCTCGGCAAATAAAGGAGGATGTCTTCATACCAGTTGACATACTGTTTTCTACTCCTTAACTCCATAGGAACCAGCTGGGCAACCCTAAATCCCTTTCTATCCCTATACGCACAGTTTCCACGTCATTTCTAGTTTGATTCCCCACTGTACCCGGCTAACAACCAGTAAGGCAAAAAGCAGAACCCCACACCCTAAACCCCTATCTTCCTCTACATAACCTTACATATACCTGCGTATCCCTACATCATGGGCTCCAATACTACCCCTCCTGTACAGCACCCCCAACCGAGTTCTGGTTACCCCGTGAAGGTTAATCAGGGATAATAAGCCCCAATTGAGAGGGAGCCGCCTGAGGAGGGGGGAACAGATGACTACATATCCATACATATCCGATGGCATCCCTATACATCCCACATGTCCCTGCAATTCGATATATATGTATATACGTATACACATCCCTATTATAAGTCCCCGCATTCAGTAACATAACCCTATACATCCCCATATCCATGTCTACAACGCATACCTACATTTTCTTACACATATACTTATATCCCTATAGGTCCCAATATTTCCTCGCGTCCCTATGCATCCGAATTTCCATACATATGAACTATAGTCTACACTCCTAGTACCCCTCTTACTAACCCCTGTATCCCCTGTATAGTATCCCCCTTAGTTACTAACCCATGAAATACTCCCCTATATAACCCCCTTTAAGGAGTTCAATCCCAAAACCCTAATCCCTAAACCCTAAACCCTAATTCCTAAACCCCCAACCCAAATCCCAAAACCCTGAACCCTAAACCCAAACCTCTATGTGTTTTATACATATTTGCGTAGTTCCCCCCCAGAAAAAGCGGGGCAAACACGTTGATGGAGCGCCGCTCGCCAGGTTGCAGCTCAGCCTGGCCATCTATCTTAGGACTTGTATTGCGGTTTAGGGTTTGGGGTTTAGGGTTTAGGGTTTTAGGGTTTAGGGTTTTAGGGTTTTAGGGTTTAGGGTTTTAGGGTTTAGGGTGGGTTTAGGGTTTGGGCTTCAGGGTTTAGGGTTTAGGGTTAAGGGTTTAGGGTTGCGGCATGAAGAATGTAAAGTGGAAACTAGCAGAGTATTTGGGGAGCCATAGTCTAAACTCCTAGTATCCCCCTTCATAACCCCTATGGAAGTCTACTATATAATCCCGTATATAACCCTCTTCAGGAGTTTAGACCACAGCTCCATGTAAGGACTGCTGTAAGGATCTGTTTTTCCTTGCTCGGTTCAAGCGCGTAGATCAAAAGGAATCCTGCCTCAAAATCTGGAGGGTGGCCTAGAGTTTAGGGTTGTAAGCTTTAAGACTTTAGGGTTTAGGGTTCTAGGGTTCCTGGTCGCCAAAAGCACGTAACATAATAGCCCAAAATCCCTCAAACAGCCAAAAAGGCAATTGTTCTACATACATTTGAGGTTCAGGTAGTGGTACTGAGTATACTTGACTATAGTTGAAGCTGCAGTATGGGGGCAGTAGCAGTGTAGCATTAGCAGTATGGCGGAAGTAAACTTAGTGGGCAATAATAGTAGTACAGGAAGGGATTCTGTGGATAAGTAAGGTCACTAACACCATGAATTCGTAGTTCGAGGAATCATAAATGTAGTCATGTTAGAATTCAGCACCCTCTGCAACAAGTAGGAGTAGTAGTTTTAGCAGCGGCAGCAGCAGCAGTTGCACCATCAATACCAGCAGGAGCAGCGGCAATAGCTCTAGTGCGCGATCGCTCTGCTTGCTGGCAGCACAACTACCGATGCTTCTCTGCTAGGAAAGTTATTGTCACAAGAACCTTGTTGCTGGGAAATCTGAGCAGCACCACCACTGCCACCGTCATGGTCATCATCATTGTCTGCATGATGAACACCAACATTCTCGTCCCTTAAAATGCTGACAGTCCCCAGCCCAAGACTTCAATCCGACCTCCCCAAAATGGCGGTAACCTTTGAACCCGAAGAGTATATAGAGGAGTGTACAAGGTTTCTCTTACTGTAGGATTGTACAGAGAATATTCGGAAAAGCTTCAAACCGTAAACCCTGGGCCTACGCGAAACATCCGAAACCCTACTCAGTGTAGGAATGTTTCTGGGGCACTACCGAACCCTAAATCCGCAAGCCACACCATGGGCATGATTTAAAGACTCTCCCTATACCCTAAACCTAAACTCAGGAACCCAAATGGGTTTTCGCTTTAGGGTTTACAGGGGCCTATGACTTCTTTGCGATAAGAAACCCTGTCAGGCTATTTAGATGTATTGGTTCAAATGCTTTGCTTTCTAGTCCCCGTAAGCAACCCTAAACCCCAGGCCATGCAACCCCAGAACCCTTCCATAGACCCTGCATCCTAAACCATAAACGCCATGCCCTGAACTCTATATGGGTTTAGGGTTTAGGGTTTAGGGTCTAGGGTATACTAGACACCGCACCATGGTTTATGAAAGAATGCCTTTGGTTGATCGATCTGCAGCAGCTCGCGGAGAGCTCTGCGAATCGCCAGCTCGTAGCCTGCAGGGCTTATAGGGGTTATTATATAGGGGTTATATGCAGGATCATAAGAGGGTTACCTCGGCATCATGTGCCCCAATCTAGACCCCAAAATACTATAATCCTTATTATGGGAACCCCCAAAAAGGTACACCTAATTTTGAGAAACTACCATGTTATGTTGGGCTTATATGAGGATAATACAGAGATTACATCTGGAATCTGCAGTGGCTATATTTAGGATCAGGGGAGCTATACAAGGATGATGTGGGGGCTATGGTTTGGATTATATGAGGTTCTACAGGGTTCACATGGTAAACCCTATATAGGGCTGCATAATATAGGGTTCATTATGTGAGGATTTAACGGGAACATCAACAATTATGTTCGAAGCAGGGATTCTAGGTAGTGAATCCCCTCCCACAATGTTAACCCCGGGGAGTTCAACATTAGGGGGAGGGGGTTATTGGGGACTGCAGGGCTTTTGGCGGCTCTACATTCCACAGAGTTTCCAGTACCTAAGTGTCGGACTGTAATAGGAACTTTCCTCGGGGGACATATTCCCTGAACTAATCCCGTTTGGGCAAGAGCTTCTCGACTCCATAGGATATAGAGCTTAGGGTTCATTGTGATTGGGTTTAGGGCTAGGCGTTTATAGAGTTAGGGCTCAGAGTTTATATGGTTTGGGTTGCAAGGGCCAACTCCCGGAATTGGGTTCTGGTCTTGCAACGATTTTTGGCACCCTAAACCCTAAACCCTGCGGGACCACTTCGCTTTTGGTCCTGAAATAGGGCGGAGGGAGTGAATTTCACTCACCCTAAACCTTAACTAACGCTACCCTAAACCCTGATCCCTAAACCCGGAACACTAGGACAGGGGGGCGGGGTATATGGGAATTAGATAGGAGAGTTACAAGCATCCACTTGTCCACTCCCAGGGTTTTACGGTTTAGGGTTGGTTTAGGTTTTACAGTAATCAGATGAAGTTGCAATGGCGAACGTGCCGTCACACCAGCACCCTCCGGTAAACCCTAAACTTGCTAAGTTAGCCCTGAATCCTGGACCCTAAATCGTTCAGCTGAGTTTTTGGCGGACTGGGAACTTGCCGCGGTTGACGATGTCAAAGGTGCGCTGGACACCTCGATCGAATACCAAATAAACGGGTTAGGCCTTATGTCTTGGGAACCCCAACAAGGGAATAAAACAGAAAGTCAAATAGAACATGAAATGGACAATCAAATGAACAATCACATGCAATGCAGGGTTGATGTGGGGTTCACCTAGTTCACCTACCTCTAGTTAACAGGAATGAAGGAAAGACAAAGCACATGAAACCTACCGTATTGTTAGGGTTATGTAGAGACTACGATAAAGATCCATGCCTTCATTCCTTGCGATCCACGGGTAGGGCGTATGTACTTGGAGCGTCGGGGGGACTTCGCAAGTCTTAGCATGTGGTAGGAGATCTAGGATAACACGGCCCCTCGTGTTTAGTGTACCCCACAGGGGACCATATTTTGACAACCCCCCATGTATACTTATGACTCATGAGCTATGCAGAAGCCCGCCCCCAGTCACAATAAGTCCCCCCGACCCTCCAAGTAAAGCATCTGAGAAACTACTTGAGAATATGAGCTATAGTCTAAGCTCCTTGAAGGCGGGTTATATAAGGGATGATATAAGTGACTTCTATATGGGTTATAAATTAAGGGGGATACTAGGAGTTTAGACTATGGCCCATATCAGGGCTTGTCAACGCGGGGTGAGGATAGGGAAGGTCTGTGTTTCAGTTGCGTAACATGCCAGCTTAGGTCCCCTAAGCCCTAAAACCCTAAACCCAAAACTCTAAAGTTTAGAGTTTAGGGTTTGGGGTTTAGGGTTTTAGGGTTTAGGGGCCTACCCCTCAGCAGTATTCTTTGCAATAAAGTTTGAAACTACCTGGACCCCTGAGGTATGTAGAATAACCGCCCCGGTGACTTGTCTTTTCCCGTCGAATAACTGCCCGCTTGACTTGTCTCTTTGAGGGCCATGTGCTTACCTACTTTGGGTTACGATCTGCGTTTATTCTCTCCCCACATGTTCTAATGGGATACTCCACTTACACCTACTGGGTGCTAGTAGGGAATGGAGGAATGTATCCCGATAGCAAGCCCTCGATGTTCCGCATTATATTGGAGTCCACCTAGACCTGAACCCTATTTTCTACGAAGAAAATGTTCCACCAAGCCCTACTTCCTACGCAGAGCCCAAGAAGTATGTCCCAGAGAGTCCATGTACCTATACAGTATATACATAGGCGCCGAAGTACCTAGATAGGAACCCTTGGGGCCCAAAGTGTAGACCATACGGTGGAAAATAAAAATCCTGCATGACCTTAAATACCCTGAAGCTTGGGAATTGGGATTGTTGAGTATACTCACGTCATACCCTAAACCCTGAGCCCTAAACCCTATCAACAGTAAGGGGTATATGGACCCTTTGGGTCGGTATCCGAGGAGGCTGCTGCTGTGTACCAGCACGGTACCAAAGTCCAAGGCCACCTGGCAAGAAATCCAGACTTAGGGTGCAGGCCTTAGGTTTTGGCTTTAGGGTTCAGGGTTTAGGGTTCAGGGTTTGGGTGAAGGGATCAATTAGTTGTTATAGGAAGCGGTAGGCTCCTACGCGGGTAATCACTTGAGCCTTTGCCTACCTACAATCCTCACCCAAAGCCCTAAACCCTAGCTGAATCCTGACCCTAGCGGCCCATAGTACCTTAAACTCCAAGATCCAGAACCCTGACAGCGCCTTTGTATTCGTAAACATGGTCGTTTGCGTACATGGGCAAACTCCAGATAGACCTCAATATAGCGTGATCAACCCCTGTTATGGGGACCCTCCAGAAAAGGAACCCTAATTTTTGAAAACCCTAACATCAAATCCTGAACCCCATGAAGCCTAAACCCTGAAGTTTAGGGAGGATACAGGGCCCTGAAGCTTGCTTCCCGAAACCCATGCATGACCCTAAACCCAAACTCCCCTGATCCCTTGCACCCTGATTACCCCCATCGCCTCTTAGCCCTGCGGCCTGAGCCCGTGAGTAAACCCTTCCTGACTGGTGTTTTGTGGTTGTGAAGACCTAGGGTTCATAGGGTTTAGGGTTTAGGGCTATATTCTTCTTACAATTCACAGAGCTCCCTAAAAAAACAAGAGGATGCAATCGCACCTCTTTTGGTGACTATACTATTCCCATCAAACCATGCCTACTCTAAGACCCCATCCTATACTCTGGAAGCTAAAGGCCCTATGTAATTATACACAGTTTTGTATATACACATATACATTTATATGTATATATATATATCCTCTAATAAGACCTTCTGGGCGCAAGCCCTCAAACCTTTGCCCGAAACCCTGAACCCTAGTCCCCCATTTAATGCCTAGACTGAAACCGAACCTGTAAACCCTAAACTCAAATGCTCAACCCCTAAACACTAGACCTCAATAGGCCCCAAACCATAAACCAAAAGCTCTAACTTCTGAACCCTCAAATTCTAGGCCCTACCCCTAAACTCCAAACCCAAACCCCCAAATCCAAAAATGTACACCCATGTGCCTTAAGAGCCCCACAGTGTCATAGTGGTATACTAGGAATATAATAGGATCCTAATATACTCCTTATTCCCTCTAAACCCTCAACCCTAAACCCTATGCCTCGCGTGGGTCCGGCTCTATCACCGCATCAACCGCGAAGCTTTCGGCGGCCACGCTGAGCTTGGCCGCCTACAGCAAGGACTTGAGCTTTGGATTAGGGTTTAGGGTTTAGACCCTAAACCCTAGCATGAGCCAATCATCCTGGGATTTTTTGTCCTCATTACAAAAGAGAAAACTGTACAAACCCAATGAGGGGCCCATAGTTAGGAAAACATGTAGCTGCCCACTGCGGCCCATGGTTAGCACCTTACGCCCTCAACCAAGCCCATAAGGCCCTTAAAAAGTATATCCCTATACCACACCTTAAAGGTAGCTAGGGTAGATACAAAAAATCCTACATGACTCCAAGTCTCTAAAACCTTGGGAATGATGGTACTATAGTGTACTAGGTCATGCAAGATTTTTAGCATCAGCACCCTGGTCCCTGAACCCTCAGCCGGAAAACGCTAACTCATCAACAGTAGTTTAGAGGTACCTTGGGCCCATGGTGTACCTGGTACTGTATATTACACCTATCTAACCCCAACATACTAGTAGTTTCCATTGTCCTTTCCATTATCCTTATACACTGAACCCTAAACCCTCAAGCCCACATAGACTTACCATTACTTAAGGTCCCCAAATGTCCTTAATCTTAAGCCTTCCAAATCAAAATGCCCCCCCCCAAACCCTAAGTAATGGTAACAAACCCTAAACCCTAGACCCTAAATCCTAAACCCTAAGCCCTAAATCCTAAAGCCTAAACCCGACATGAACCCTAAATAAACCCTGAGCCCTAAACCCCAAACCCTAAACCCTGAACCCTAGAATCCTAAACCCTGAACCCTAAATCCCTAAGCCCTAAACCCTAAATAAACCCTAAATAAACCCTAAACCCTAAACCCTATGCCTAAACCCTAAACCGGCCTTAGGATCTTTAGGCCCACGAAATCCTTCAGCTCCTCGACGTTCGACGTCAATGTCAGGGTGTCAAACGGA
>CAJNIZ010037180.1:4675-26628 GCA_905231905.1 Symbiodinium pilosum
CCCAGTAACAGTGTAGCAGTCTATATTAGGGGTCCTATTAAGGGCTATATATACTATGTTATAAACATTATCCAACTGTTACTGAGGGGGGGGGCAGTACCCAAGGTTGAGGGTTTAGGCTTAAGGTTTTAGGTGGCAGGTGCTCAGGGTGAACTGTTTGGGGTTTCAGTGTTTAGTGATTCATGGGCTGAGGTGTAAGATTTAGGGGTTTTGGGCCTGTAGGCCCAGGGCTTAGTTACACAACTTTGAACCTCCATGCAGCGGCACAGGGGAATTCCACTGAAACTAGCGTCATACAGTAGCTTACAGAAACTCGGCGGACACCAGTGCATTCAGCACTCCAAACCCTAAACTCTAAACCTTAAAAGGCAGAGCTCTGCTGGACGCCGTCTCAGCACTTGGCCTCACCAAGTATGCGGAGGAGCAGGGCTTGGGGTCTAGGGTCTAAGGCGTTTCGGGTTTTAGGGTTTGGGGGTTTAGGGTTAATAAGGGTTTATAGGATTGAGGAATTGAAAAGAGCATGGAAGCCACAAATATCTGGAAGTTCCTTGAAACTGCATCTAATTTCTGTTTATCTGTAACGCCAAGAACCTGCTGAAGCTGTAGTTTTTTGCCAGGGTTCCGCGGAGCTTAGACAGATTTTGCTTTGGGTGCTTAGTATGGAATGGAAGGATGGACAGGAAATGGAAACGACCTTAGTATTCAGGGTTCAGAGTTTGAGATTCTGGTGTTCAGTCAGGAATGCACGACTGCAAACGACAAAATGAAAGCTAGTATATTTTGGTACTACCCTCACTCTGCAACAGCTGGATAATATCTGCAATATACATCTATATGACCCTTAGAATAGACTGCTACAGGGGGGCAGTACCCAAACTATATTGTGGATTTTATAGGGGCTGCTTTGGGATGTGTTCCTGTTTATTCCAACCTAACTACCAGGAAGAAAAGTGTTACTTCTGAGTTATGGACACTTTTGCTGTTTGGGGTCTGGCCTTCGTTACATAACAACAAGCACCCTGGGGCTCTTGCTGTTTGTAGGTTATTTTCGGACTAAGAGATTATTCAGGTGCATTTTTCGGGAATTTTGACCCAACATCATGCGATCGCTGGATGTTAAGATATCAGCAGAGATCAAACAGGAATCATGCAAGAATTTGGGTCGGTTCTGTTTGGCAGTTCCTCGTGCCGAGCTGACATAAGGCTGTCTAAAAGGGATTGCGGCTCGAGGTTCAGGGCCTAGTAGGAAGGGATAACTTCAGGCTATGAACATGCAATTTCCTGTATTCCCTTATACTTATTACAAATAACCGCAAGTGTTTCTTAAAATGCCTGCCTAGGTATTATAGGGTCCCCACGTTTGGGGTCATGAAACGGAATAATCCTCCTTAGGCTTTAGGGTTTAGGGTTTAGGGTAGTTCGGGTTCAGGGTTTAGGGTTTCGGGTTTGGGGGTTTCCCTTTCCTTTGGACTCAGCTCTCCCCTTAAGTAGATAGAATATGGGTTATATGTGGGGATCTTATTATAATCTACCCAAAGCCATATTCTATCCATTTAAGGGGCTTTGTATGTATGGAAGGAGAGGAGCTCGGTTTTTAAGCTCTTGACCCAAGGCAACGTAGACCGATCTCACTCGACCTTACCCAAGTTCTAGCTCATATTATAGAAAAATAGTCGCGGAATGGCTTCATTTTTAGGTTTTGTAAGTCAGCCTGCTGACCGCACAGGACGAGATGAACGATTTCGTGAACATGCTCGCTGAGTTTATAGGTCTGCAGCTGCTCAGCTGTCTAACGAAGTGTTTTTGTTTGTCCATTTAGGGCTCATTGGGTTCAAGTGTACAGGTTTGGAGGGGTACCCTAAACCCCAAACCCTAAGGTTTCGGGTTTCTGGATTGCTGCGCGACCCTAAACCCTAAACCCTAAGGGGTTTATAAAGGGTTCCCAGGTTGGTTCAAGGTTCATGGCTTTTTGATTTTGGAAGCCTACCTTTCAACAGCCTGTGGTGGATATTTTCGGGGTCTGGGTTGGTCATCCCCGTCACAGTAACTGTCCTTAAAGAGTCTTACGAAGGGCCGGCTATAGCTCCCTTACCCCTTGTGGCAACCGCCACTGTAAAGGGGAATGATGTAAGGTTTTGGATTTATCCTCTGTATTTGGGTGGAGGGCAGGTTTAGGGTTCCGGGTTGTGGTGGAGTTTAGGGGTTAGGGGTTATAGCTTCAATCGAAGGCAGAGGTGTTGAAGCCACATCCTTGTGCTTTCATGGGCTGGGAACTGGTTAAAAAAGTTAGCCATTGTGGGCTTCAGGGATTAGAGCGCCATGGAGCGACTCTGAGCCCATCTACGTACCCTGAAGCAGTTGAGCACAATGAGGAATGATAGGATTGAGTAAGGATGATGGTCCTGCGGTATACGATGTCAGGTCCTTGATGGAGAACCCTCAATAAGGATCCCTCCCAAACCAATCGAAGTAGCCGAAAAGATAATGGCAGTTACATTATGACGATCCCTGCACATTCCTAGTAGCCACTATCCGTGGGTGAGGGGACCACCTATATGATGTTTCAGAACATTGCTCACAAGCAGCCCCAGTGATAAGTTTGACTTTGAGACAACCATTTGTAGGCTCAAAAATCGAGCCAGAATGTCGGGTGCTAATTAGCGTGGTCCCTGCCAACACAAAATAGGGTTCCTAGTTAATGTAACTTGGTGGGTGTCCCACCCCGAAACGGATCTGGATCCTAGCTTTGAATTAAATTCATGAGAAGGGTTCAGGATTGGCTCGGTAATTTACCAGAGGGGTTTTATAGAAGGCATTTAGAAGGGGTTCCATTGAATTCTCAGAATTGATTTTTCGGCCGCATTTCAGGGCCCCCCCAAACGAATCAGGGGGTGCTGAATAAGTTCCGGGGAAGTCTCGCACGATTAAGGGCACCCCTCCCCCTCCACACGAGTCAGGATCTAACATTATGCCCGAAAGCTCAAAATGCCCAAAACATCCCTCAGAATAGTAGAAATGGTAGTTTCCCAAAATAGGGGGCCCCAATATAGACCCCAATATACTATAATCCTTATTATGGGGACCCCAAAAAAAGTACACCTAATTTGGGGAAGCCCCCAAATGTGCACCTCACCGCCTCCCTAAACTTGAAGCCTTATAAACCCATTCATCGCGGTGCAAAATGTGGACCCCAGGCCCTAAACACCATAAAATCATCAACCTAACCTCCCCCCTTAAGCACCCAAAGTCAAAAACCTGCTGGTGCCCACCCTAAACCCTAAACCCTAAACCCTAAACGTTTAAGGAGCGGGCTCCTATAGTCGCATGGTCCCCGACAACTTGTCCCATATTCCATTCCTACGCGGCCTACGCACTGTCTGAACACCAGTAAGACATGGTAGTTTCCCAAAATAGAGGGACCCCAGTATAGACCCAAGAATACTCATAATCCATATTCTGGGGACCCCCAAAAAGGTAACCACAATTTAGAGAGACCCCTAAATGCCCAGAGTGGGAACGTCATGCCCAAAACCTAAACCTACAACCTGCGGCAAAGGGTCCCAAAGGGACCTTAAGTGGGAAACCCTACTTGGAAGATCAGTCTACCTCAACCCCAAAACTTGTGGCTCTTTTAAAGGCTTTGGGCTATCATTTTACCCACTTTTGGGGTCCAGGTATGTGCAACGGTTCCAAGCGTAGCTGCACCTTTAACCCAACTCCCCCTAAGGCCCCTAAGTCCCCTAAACCCTAAATTCACCTAACACTGGCTATGAGTGGGTTCTAAGCACCAAGTATAGTTGGATTATCATCTGTTTGAACCTCAAAGTATGGTCCTTAAACCCCAACCCCTAACAGGGTTTGGGGTTTAGGGTTAAGATACACCTCAAACCCTCAACCCCAAATCCTGAACGCTACACCCTGAACCTTAAACCCTAAACCCTGAATGCCCTGAATGCCCTGAGGTTCATTGTGGTTCAGAAGAGGGGCAGCCAAAACTCCTTGAGTTCCTTCAACTCCTGGTTCAGCTTCAATGAACCCCTGACTCAAGTTTGGGGTTTGGGCTTAGGGTTTAGGGCCTCAAGTTTGGGGTTTAGGGTTTAGGGATTAGGGTTCAGGGCCTCAAGTTTGGGGTTTAGGGTTTAGGGTATATGTATTGGGGTTCTATTGGGGCTACGTAGGGGTAGATAATTACCAATATTATGGGTTTAGGGGTTAGGATTTCGGCCTTATAATAGGGTTTAGGCCTTGTAATAGGGCTTAGGGTTTAGGCCTTATGATAGGGTTTTTAGGGTTTAGGCCTTATAATAGGGTTTAGGGCTTAGGCCTTACAATAGGGTTTTGGGTTTAGGTCTTATAATAGGGTTTATAGGCCTCATATTAGGGTTTTGGGTTTAGGCCTTATAATATGGTGTAGGGTTTAGGTCTTATAATAGGGTTTAGGCCTTATAATAAGGTTTAGGGTCTAGGCCTTATGGTAGGGTACAGGACTCAAGTTGGAGGGCTTGGGTTTATGGTTTGTGGTTTCGTGTTTGGGTGTCAGGGTTCAGGGATTAGGCTGAGGGTGTAGGTGTCAGGGATTAAGCCCTAAACCCTAAGCCCTAAACCCTAAACCCTAAAGCCTATTCAGGGCTCAAGCTGGGGGCTTCAGGATTCTGCAGGAGCCATGCGCCCCTAAACCCTAAACCACTTGGCTCATATTGCTCGTAACCTCAAAGGAGTCGAACCAAGTAAGATCCTATTCTTCATATAGGGGATATATTGGGATAATGGAAAAGAAAATGGAAACTACTATTTGTGGTTTAGGGTTTAGGATTTAGGGTTTAGGGTCTAAACTCCTTGCAGGGGGCTTATCAGGGATTATAAGGGGGACTACTGTAGGGGTTGTAATGAGGATGCTGGGAGTTTAGAATATGGCTCACGTGGCTCATAATCAAGGGTAGCAGGAGTAGTGTGTAGGCGTTCGTTGATGCAAGGTTTGCGCTTTGGATTCCTAAGCTTTGCAACACCATGAGAGGTGTCTAGAGTTAAGTGCCATGGGAACTTCTGGAGAGTCAGGGGCATTGACACTTTTGAAGCGCAACCAAGATGCCAGAGTCCAAAGGCGATGGGGGCTACAAGACAAGGATGTCCCAAGTGTCTGATACCTCTGACTTTTGACAGTTTGAGACGCCACCATACGAGGGGCCGACAGAAACCTAAGGTTCAGAGCCACCGCTGTCTATAAAACCTGGGTTCTCTAGTCGTCAAAGCATTCCCACGTGACTCCTGCAACCACCCCTCAAAAGCGATTTGCCTGAAAGAAACCTGAACTGGCAGCCCAAACACGTAAAACCCAAAGCGCCGCATCCCCGTAACCCCAAACCGTATACCCCCGAATCCGCGACGTGGAAACATGATCGGCAATCCCCAAATCTCGCAAACCCTATACATCCCAATTTTGAGAGTGAGGGTCATGAGTATCCCATTTTACATGGTACATATTCATATCCCACTTGCAACCATGTACAGGGACTCGGGGAGCTTATGTTTTGGTCAAAGGTACAGAGATACTTAGGTTACAATTGCCTTGAACCTGTAAGTAACGGAAATTCCTACGTAGGCATGTCGTAGTTGATCAAACTTCCTGTTCCCAAAAAATGGCCAAAGTGGAAGACAACCTAAACCCTGAACCTTATATTTCTCCTTGTAGGCCCATAGGATCCCTAAATGATTGTTCTTTAGATTGCAGCCCCAAACCCCTAAACTCTATGTGAGCTATAGGCTAAACTCCTGGCTACCTCCCTGGTACTAAGGCCTATAGTAGTCCCCTATAGAATTGCCCCCTTCAAAGAGGTTTTAGATTATGGCTTATATTAAGCCCCAATCCCTATAAACTACCCCACAATCCCAGTTTCCATTTCATTGTCCATGCTCTTTTCCATTTGATTCTCTACTACTGGGGTTATATAACTCCCTATGCCCTAAATCCTAAACCCTAAATTCCAAACCCTCAATCCTAAACTCTAAACCCTCAACCCTAAATCCTAAATCCCAAACCCTCAATCCTAAACCCGAAACCCTGGGGTTATGACTGCTGAACTCAGGAGTCCGTGACTTCCGATCTGACGAAGTTGCTGGGTTGCTGTTAAGGAACTAGGGTTTAGGGTTTCTATCTGGAGGAAACCCTATTGACTTGCTGGAAATATAGTTATTGTGGTAACTTAGACCCAAATACCCTATTATAACCTACTATATACCTTATATACCCATTATGGTCACTAAAACTAAGGTCCTCAACTCCCTATGTTTCCAGAGCTTCAATTTTACTTTCCAGTTTCTTTTCCATTTGATTCTCCATTATAGGAGAGATAAATAACCCTAAACCCGAAATCCTAAAGCGCACTATGTTGACTTAATTTAGGTTCCTTAACAGCAACCCAGGTTGGGCAAACCTCAGTGGCAGTGGCCCGGAGTGGAAGGCATCACGTGGGCTTAGGGTTTGAGATTTAAGGGTTTAGGATTTGGGGTTTAGGGTTCACGATTAGCTAGAACTGAAAGCTAGCAAGGCTTCTTATATCACTACAGGTGTTTGGTATCACGCCACCCTCCCAGAATCCCTTTTCATTTATCATGTGCATCCGTATTTCTTCCTTCGCTCGCCACCTGCTCGTGTCCCCTATATGTCCCATATTGATATTTGCTTGTAGCATTGAACGTGCCCGTTTCCGGAGCCTCCAAAAAAGTCCGAACAGCCTTCAGGCCCATTCAGATTGAGAGCTTAGCTTTGATTAAGAACAAGCCCTAGGAATAGGGGCCCTAAAGCACACCCCTCTACAGTGTGTTTCCCCGACAAGGGACACCAAATTCGGAAACTCCAATATGGGGGGGGTCTCGCTTCAACTGAACGGGGGTCTTCCTGAGGCAGCAAAGGCTTCATGATGTACCCCTAAACCCTAAACCCTAAACCCTAAAACCCTAAACCCTAAACCCTAAACCATTTGTACGTCCACAGGAAGCCCCGACACCCTTGGGAAAGTCTCCTTTGGTTCAGAGGCAACGAACCACTCCGCGAATCGCCCGGGACAAAGAAGCGTCCGCACATGGAGCCTCAGCGTCCTATTGTTTTATCGACAGGGGTATACAAGGGAATGGACAAGAACATATCGAGGTTGGGGCTTCAGGGTTGGGGGCTTCTAAAGTCAGAGTAATTAATGCAAATTGATATGGAAAAGACCGTAGTCAATGGAATGGGAACATACATTGCACAAGAGTGAGTAAGTATAGGATTACATGTAGGGGTCTATTTAAATGTGATATCTTTTGGAGATCATTATGGTTGCTAGGAATAACATTCGTCATTGTTCAGGCTTCCACATTGGCACATTCAAGAGTTCTGTTCTTGAAATAGCCCCTGAACATCTTCAAGAAAAAGCCCTCTAGCCCCTCCGTAATGTCGTAACTTACATAAAGGTGCTGTTTGTTATTGCAGGTACATTCCCGTGCAGAAATATGCGTGGGTGCATGTATGGAGCGTCCATTTGGGGATGGCACACTTATGAAATCTTGCTATATGAGCAGCCGCATTTGTTTGCGTAGGAGATTAGAAGAATGGTATGTTGGCATTTTTGGATCTGGGTTCAGCGTTCCTCTAGATTGAACGAGATAGGCCACATGGTTTCTTTTGCAAGAATAGCCCCGCATACTCCAACATGGCGAACGCGACCAGGTGATTTTGTCAAGTACAATACAAGATTAACTATAAGGCGGCCGTGAATAAAACTGCCGCATAAGGCCCAGGTAATGAATATACGTGGACGCTCATATGAGCTGAACCCTACGGAGGCCTTGTGTTTAAGGGTCATGTACTTGAGATTTGTGTTAGATATTCCTGAAAGTAGGTTTTCGGACAGGCCCAGGGATGAGCTATCACAAGGTTAGGTACTGTCCTCCTCTAACATAACAAACATTCATCCTGACAAGTTGCCCTTTGAAGACTACTGTCCTGCTTCAGAGGTTTCAAAGATTATACATGTTTTACCAAGGGTTATACAGAGCGTACAGAGTCCCAATGAATTTTCCAGAGTTGCCCCTCGACTTAGGGTTTCGAGTTTACGGCCTTGTGCCAGTCGTGTCATATGCATGCACATGTCTGTGAGATATCATAGTTACAGCTCTGGGTTGTTTTCAGAGGCAGTCAAAGCTTGGTGAGGCATCCGAAGCCCTATTCCTTATTTGTCTGCAGGTCAAGGTGGCTTGGTAGGTTGTGAAGAGGTGCAGATGGGTCGTTTTCAAATTTGGAAGGTAATTGGAGGTTCGTGGGTCAGGACATGCAAGTACCTTCAGCAGGTGGAACTGCGCACTTCTAGTGTCACTTATAGCTGCCCATGCGGCTCCAAGTACTTGCTGCATGTGTCAAGGACTTGACACTTGTTGCGCTGTATTTTCATGACCTATCAAGGTCAAACATCAAACCCCGAATGTAGTTGCTAAGGGCAGCCAGCGTCCAAAGAGTAGCAAGGTACGAAGGTCGTGCTTTTAGCAACAATACTAGGTAGTCGTTGTGGTGGCGGTGGTGGTGGCGGCGGCGGCGGCGGTAGTGGTGGTGGTGGTGGTGCTGCTGCTGCTGCTGCTGCTGCTGCCTCTGCAGCAGCAGCAGCAGTGGCGACACCAGGGTAACAGTTTTTTGCTTGTGACAGTTCCACTTATGCTCCCCAGGTTCCATACTGCTCTCGAAAAGTGTTTCTGGCAACTTCGCAGTCCCTATCGGGGGTCAAATGTATGGACTTTTTTTCGGGTACCCTCAATATTTTCAGGCCTTCTTACATGGTGTACTGCAAAGGGGTCCATAGCCAACCCTAAACACTAAACCCCTACACCCTAAACCCCCAAAACCCCTAAACCCTTAAACCCCTCAACCCCTAAACCCCTAAACCCCTAAACCCCTAAACCCTAAACCCCTAACCTAAAGCCAAGGAGTACAACTGCGTCCCTGCGCCTCCCCTGCTGGAGATCTTCCTTTCGCGGGAGACGGAGGTGGCAAGGGAGGGGTTTAGGGTTTAGGGTTCCGGGTAAGGGCCCTGGCCTTAAGGTTCCAAGGACCCAAACAAAAGGGTTTTAGGGCCCGTAATAACAATGACCTAAAGCCTCAATATTTGGGTTCTTTGACCTTTTTTAGGATAAGGGTTCTATGTGGTAAATGCTTGGGCCTTCTAAAGTAGTTATATGGGAACCCCTTTTGGGCCTTAAGTATATACCAGATACCTCCAAATGGACCCTTTGGGTCAGGTTGTAAGAATGTGTTGCGGACATGGGCCCTTGATCTAAGGGTTTCTGGGGATGCTTCAGGGTGTATGGGTTTAGGGTTTAGATTCTATCATATTAGATCATATCATATTATATACATGAAAAAGGCAGAGACAGACATAGGTACAGATGGGTGCGTAGCAGGCTGCCAAAGGTAGGTTTATAAGTGTTCGGGGTAGGGAGTTAAGGGGTTAGGGCTCTGTGGTTACAGTCAAGGGTTTTTGAGTTTAGAATTTAAGTTTTTGGAGTTTAGGGTTAGTTAGTAGGGACCTGACCGATCTATTTTTTCAGAAAATTGATGGCTTCCTTCGTAGAGGTCTTTCTACTGTATGAGGAATCCCCATAACTTGGGTAGTTTTTTACAGGTTCCCTATTCTTCGGAAACTGCTTGTAACATTTTTGGATCTCAGCATGTATTACTAGAATCCCGGCACATTGTTGGTGGGCATATTAAAAGGGTTGGATGGTTTGCTGTGTTTCTAGTCAAAAGGGTTGGATAGACCCAAACCCTAAAACCTAAACTCGTTTGGGGTGTACAGTCTGTAGAGTTGGGGCTTTTGGTTACGGGCCTGCGGCCCTCATCTGATGCTCTCCCAAGATTGAATCCTCCTGCCGTGCAACATAGGCTTTCATGGTTGGCTCCCGTACTACCCCCCCAATGCTACCCCTCCCCTAAGTTCCCCCAAACCTACCCTTCAATAACCCTAAGCCCTAAATAGTACTTTCCATTTTCTTTTCCATTATCCCGTTATAACCCCAATATAACCCCATAACCCCTATAAAACCGGGGAACTGAGGGGGGGGGGGGGTAGTATAGGGTGATTTCATGATTGTTTTCTGGCGCGAGCTTATGCGCTGCTTGGGCGGCTGGTGTGTGGGGTCAGGGAAATTTGTTTTGGGGTTAAGGGTTTTAGGGTTTAAGGTTTAGGGTTTAGCAGTTTTAAGGTTTAGGGTTTAGGGAATTCTGTAGGGCCTTATGAAAGAGTAGAATATGGTGTAGGGGTATAGCCTGACGAGAATTACAGACGATGCCGGATTGTTCTCGTGCATGTACAGTGCCACTAGACAACCTGAACCATCTGGGATTGTATAACAACCACGTACCAGAGGATTGTGTCCTGGCACGGCGCGAAATGCAAAAGGTTGGGTTTAACAGCTGAAAAAATAAAAGAGGCACCCATAACGATCATACAAACGATGCTGTCCAAAACTTGGAAAAGCGATAAGAGAAAAAGAAACGATAACAACATCTCGGGTAAAGCAAAAAGAACGGGCTGCTTGTACAACCCCATGCTGGAACAGCTCAGACGTACCGGGCTTTATTTGCCAGATTGCCTTTTGAGTTCTAGGAAACTTCCTGATTTGGGTAGGTATCAGGCGACTTCCATAAAGGGGAGATATACAGAACCTCATATAATTAAGCGCCTGTGTGGGGTACTCACCAGGCAACTACCCGAGTGAGTATTCTTTATTTGGTGATGCATTGATACCCCTCCTTTTGGGTATAATATTTTGAAACATTCCAGATACTTTGTTTGCTGGGTTGCTGGGCTCAACCACCAAAACTACGCTGCTCAAATGAGTGTGCTTGGCAGACCTTGGATCAGGTTTGAACTGCTGTGAAATGGCAGCCAGGATTGCAAAGGCTTCGAATTCACGGTTTAGGGCTGCGGGGTACATAGATGGGTTCATAGGGATCTATAGCAGCAAAGAGGAATGTATACGTCTTAGGGTGTAGTGTTTGGGGTATGCGGCTGAGGAGTCAGGTAGGATTTTGCTGCGAATTTTGTTCAGTGTATACGGTGTTCCTGAACAACAATGGCACGTGTGTACACTGGGTGTTCATTTGGGCATACCGTTCTTTCCAATCAGCCTTAACCGTAACCTTTAAGCCCTTGGAAGGGATCCGTGCTACCTTAAATGAACCAATCAACCGTATGCAGTCCTTCTATGCCCCCCTAAGCCCTAAACCCTTAACCCTTAACAACACCCCACCCCCCGCCCGATAACCTAAAGGGATCCCGGGAAAACTTCATGTGGGGTCCCCAAGCCCGCCCCAATCCCGCAATGAGGTCCACAAGCGCATCTTCGGACCCCGGCTGAACCAGCTCCTTGACCTGTCACCCCTGAAATTAATGTAAACCTTGGGTACTGCTCCCACTCTGTAACAGTTCGATAGTATCATATATGCGGCCCTTGGTATGGCCCCTGGTATGGACTGTTTGGGGGTGGGAGCAGTACGTACCCAGGTATACTTCAGATCATGTGAGGGCTCCAAGCATCAACTAGGATGTGTTCCTCCATGAAGGAGTGTTCGGTAGTCTTCTCAACAGCTGGGGTGGTAGGAAGTCTCGAAGGGTGGAGTTTAGGTTTTTGAGTTTGAGTTTTAGTGTCTAGCGTTTGGGGTTTGGGGATTGGAGCTTCTGATTTTGGATTTAGGGTGGGGATGGGATTTGGAGTTTTGTTTTGGATTTAGGGTCTAGGATTCGGGGTGTAGGATGAATTTAATGTAGGGTCTAAGATTCAGGATGTATGACCTTGGGTTTAGAGTTGGCAGATTAGGATTTTGAACTTTGGATCTGGGAGTTTTGGTCTCATTGTGGCGCATCACTGACTTGAAGGGTTCAAGGGCCCAATATCATTTAGTGTTTAGGGTTGAGGGTTTAGGGTTTCAATGGTTTTTGCGACCAGAATCAGAATCCATACCTCAGTTGTTTTTTTCAATTGGGTTTGTAGCCTCAGTGCTGGCAAGCAACTCAAGGCTCCATTCCTCCAATCTGCACGGAGCGGCCAACAAGATTAAAGGACCCTAACGCCTAAACCCGAGCAAAAAGACAGAAAAGGCCATGTGGGTACACATGCACGTTTATATACCGCACATAAAAGCATACATGTTATTTTCCATGTCGCTATCCTAGCTATCCTATACTCCAGGTACCGTGCCATGCGAGAGATCCTCCTGGCAGGCGACACAAACCGCCTCTTGGCTCCTTCATTCCGGTAGTGCCTCAGGATTCGGATTTAGGGTTAGTTTAGTTTATGGTTTAGGCATCAGGGCCTCCATAGAAAGACGCTCTACAAAGCATCGGGTTTCCTGCATAACTCGCTTCCAAGCGCCCTTCTTAGGGACTCTGTCCTATTTGGGGCTCCAGATCTACCGTCTTCAGTCAGGTCTGGGGTCCACCTTAAACCCTACACCTTAAAACGCGTGGGACGGTTTAGGGCACTGGATTTACGTGGGATTCAAGGTATGGCATGGGGGGGTTTCGCGCCAAGGTATTAGGACTTAAGCTCAAGGCTTTGGGCTTAGGATTCAGGGTACAACGTTGCGTTGAGGGTTTAAAAGTTGCCTATCACCCATCTTTAATATTGGCTTGGGGGGGGGTACGTGCTTGGGCCAATATGTTCAAAGCCATTTTTGGGATATCCATGGGGTACATGCTGAGGGGGTCACAAAATGGCCCGGTAGACATGAGAGGTCCGCCAAGTCAATTGTTGTGGAAATCTCTAGATCTAGGATACATGTCGAGGGTGTAAAGTAATGGCCTGGCAGACGTGGAGAGGTCCGCCAGGCCATTTTGTCGCTCCGAGGGCCGGCTGCAGTCTTTTTAGATTTTGTGAGGCCGCGCCTTGTTTGGTGTAAGTGGAACCTTGTTACGTCTCTACACGCTCCCCATGACAGAGATTTCCATGGGAGCATGAAATGTTCAAGGAAGTCGCTGCTGCATGAACAAAGCACATGAAATTGAATTTGCATGTGTTTCTTCCTTGTGTTTGCTTGCACGCTACCCCGCGCTTTCAGAAAACTGACTCGATGCTAATGTGGGCCTCGTGCAACACATAATTGGATACCCGTACTAGTACTGAAAAATGATTCGAAAATCCGCCTGCATCTGAAGCACCAACCCGCCCCCACTGCACACAAGCACCAGCGGACTCTTTCTAGGGTGTAGGGTTTATAGGGTGTATGGGGCTCAGGGCCGTTTATAGTGTTCATGGGGTTGATAAGCAGTTTGTAGAGCTTATATGGGTATTTGGTTTTTAGAATTTATAAGGTTTAGGGTTTATGATGCTAGGCCTCAGCCAATCTCCAGGCTGGAGCATTACCGAGGCACAAAACGGGGCTTTGAATGGGAGGTGTCCCAGCAAAGGTCATAGGAAGACAGGGTAGCACGTCGAAAATGGCTCAAGCCATTTTCACGTCCCCCGCCCTTAAAGCATGGGCGATAGTTGCCTGGTGTTTAGGATTCAGAACTTAAAGCTAAGGCTCCAGATAGAGGCTGCTGCAGTGAGGGAACTCATCTGATGTTTGTTATGACAACCATGTCAGGGGATTTAAGGGGCTTAGAAAATCTCGCACATGGTACGGTCGTAGTTCCTGAATTTATCTGCGCATTACACCTTTTAGTCTTTCGACCTCCAGGCTTATTATGAACATATTGCACCCTCTGTATCGGTGTAATAATTGAGCAATGCTGAGCAATGCTTTGGTTTAGGTATGTAAGGGCTATGATGGAAGAAGTATTGCAAGAGTGCCTGCGTAGCCCCTGGCCTGCAGGGCGTATTTGTGACGCAGTTTCGCGTAGGCACGTCTAGGTAGTCTCGTCCACGTAGCCAGCGTAGTCTGTATGTTTTGTAAGATTAGGAGGTTCATTCTGCATAGAACTGTATATGGCGCATGAGTGGCGCGTAAACCACGCATGCAGGATGATCGCGTCTGTTCGCGTAGTATGTTCCGCAGGGAAAGCAACAACCGGCGTAGTTCGCGTAGGCATTTTACATTTGCATTAGGACTAATCTTTCCAAAAGGAGCTAGATCAGTAATAATTAATCCAGGCTTCCGCGGTATACCCTCACCACTATGGGCTATCAGACCTTAAGGGTACCTTAATCTACCCTTATTAGGGTCCTAACAAGGAATTTTAGGGTCTAATAGCCCATGGTGGCACAAGCCCCAGAATCCCTAAGCCCTGTTAAAGGGATTTTTTTGAAAGCAAAGACCCTGAAGATTCTAGGCCGACGGCGCCCCATTCTTGCTCCGATCCTGGATGTCCTACCGATTTATTTAGGCTTTGGGGTTTAGATCGTTGGGTTTTAATTTTGGGTTTAGGGTTCACCTTGGACATGTAGGGCAAAACTCTAGGACTCTAGGGTCCAGGTCACTGCCAAACTCTAAGGCCTCGTAGCCGAGCTCACCTTTGTCAGAATTAACGACCTTGCTGCGCCGCCGGAGCCCATGCACCCCGAAGGGTTTAGCGTTGAAGGTTCCGTTGGGTGGTATTTTAAAAGTGGATACAGTACCCGGATAACTTAATCCCGTGTTTAGATCCAGATAGTATACTCCTCATGGCTACAGTACTGTTTGCAGGACACTCAGGACACCACAACATTATTTGGTTAAACCGGCAGCACGAACCAGTTGAAGATGAAGAGCTTCTGTGTCTAGAGCGGCAGGGAAAAAAGGGGTTGAGACTGCAGCAGGGAGGGAGCTTTGGGCCTTACAGGGATGATGTAGGATCGTACGGGCTACAAATTGTTGTACATGAGGTTTTAGGGTTTTGGGTTGAGGGTTTAGCTTTCGGCCTGCATTCCTGGGTAAGGGGCTTTAAGGGGCCGTTGTGCTGTCATAGGGATTCAAGGGATACGTGCATTTCAGAGTCGAGTGTTGAGGGACTTTTAAGGGGAAAGGTGGGGGAGATTTGTAGGAACCGTGAAGCGATAATGTTGGGTCCTGATTAGTGCAGGGGCCCCCCCAAACAAAAAAGGGTCCCTAACTAGCGGGTGGTACTCCCCAGACAACACTTGGATTTTAGGTTTGCATTAGAATTCAAAAGGCGGGATCAACCAAATCTGGATCCTAGGTTTTAATTGAAATTCAATAGAAGGGATCAGGATCGGCTCGGATACTAGCTTTACGTTAAATTTATAATGGCTTCGGCAATAAATCAGAAGGATTTCAGATCTCAGGTGCGTTTCAGAAGGTGTTGAGGAGAATTTTAGAAAGGATCCGGAGATTTGAGATCTTGAAAGTGTTGCTTTTAAATCCTGAGCCGTTAAACGTAACAACTTGTTGTTTTCTGCTAGTTTTGGGGTCCCGCGATTTGAAAGATAACTGAGGGCCTTCAAAACATTCGTACTACTGAGGATCTGGGCAGCTGCTGGACTACCCCTTCGTGAAAAATGATTGCTAGGACTCCTCGAATAAGCGGTATGATAAGAAATCGTTAGTTTTGGACCTGGCTTGGAACCTTAAAATCCAGAGTTATGAGGGTTGAAACTCCGGAAACTTGAGGTTCTGGAACGTGGTATTGTATGTGCTGAGCCTTTAACAGTAAAATGTGTTTGTTTTCTGTTATTTTTTGGCGGTCCCGTGATTTGAAGGATAATTGAAGGCTCCCAAAACATTCGTATTATTGAGGATTCGGGCAGCTGCTGGACTACCTCTCTAGGAAAACTGATTGCTAGCCTTCCCCGAATAAGCGGTTTCAGAAGAAATCGACAGTTTTGGACCTGGCTTGGCACCGGAAAAATCCGGAGTTTTGAGGTCCTCCAAATCCGCAGGTTTAAGATTCTGAAAGCTCTGGACAAAGGGTTCTAGTCTTAGTAACACAGGCCAGCTTGGATTAGGACCCTAAACTAAATACTTACTGCTTGCCATGCTCTTCAAAGCAAATTGGGTTTATTTATTCCAGTTGCATATTCTCAGAATTTTAACCTTTTTGGCCGCGCAACTTCGCACAATTAAGGGCCCCCAAATGAATCAGGTGGTGCTGTTCGCACAATTAAGGCTCCCCACACATTATGAGCTATAGCAAAAAATCCCTAAAGGGGTTATACAGGAGAATGTATAGGGAAGTACTGTAGGGTTTTTAAGGGGGATGCTCGGAGTTAAGGCTATGGCTCATATGGCAGTCACAACAGTAGCAGAACTTATGAGCCCCAAACTTGATTCGCTATTAAATACAGAGTTTTGTATTTGTATCTATACCCATGCATACATATAAGCATGTATATATATGTATATATGTATATATGTTTTCGATGTTCTTTTATATATTAGATCCCAATAAGGAATTGAAAGCCAAGATGTTGTTCCAGTAATCCGCAAGATCCAACAGACTTGAAACCCTGAAGCTGAGGCATCCCATCATGTACCTGGAGCCCCTGGTAGCCGTCCTGACCCTGGGTTGCTGTTAAGGAACTTAATTTAAGTTACTATAGGGTTTAGGGTATATTATCCCCCTATAATGGAGAATCAAATGGAAAAGAAAATGGAAAATAAAATGGAAACTGGGGGATACATAGGGATTTCAGGAACTTGATTTAAGTTACTATATTGGGGAAACCCTAGTATTTACTCTATATATACCCATTATGGTAACTTAATTTAAGTTCCTTAACAGCAACCCAGGATCGTTGCCAATGGAATCATGATCGGCTTCCAGACGGACCCGCAGTACAGGTCACGGTTTTGCAGAGTTGCTGTTGAGGAATTGCAGCTAAGTTTTATGGGTACATAGTAAATCACACGCATTCCTTAGGGGGTAACTTGCTTAACACTCCATAACATTTCACTGCTATGACCCTCCACCCCCTAACAAGAGGGCCTCCAGAAGATAAAAACAGGCCCCGTGAATAAGGCTCCACTTTACTGACGGCTCTGGGGATTACTTCAAATGATGGCCTGGATTCTTCTAGGGCCGAAGAACCGGACACATTAAACACGGTCTCTCAAACAAAGGCTTGAAATGGAATCAGGGGCTGCCAGAACACGTGACATGAAACGTGGTCTCTACAGTAAAACCAGTGCAACATCAACAGCAAGCTAGTTTAGTAGATTCAGGGTGTACATTCTCCCAGTTACAGACATGGAGCTCCAAAAGCATCTTTGTCTGCTGCTGGGGTGTGTTTAGGGTCAAGAGCTTAGAGATCCGGGCACAAGGTTTATGGTGCGGGGTTTAGGGTTGATCCGCTGATAACGAGCTACATGAGACCCTGCAAAAGTAGGTAGAATAATGATCCCAAAACCCTTAAAATAACAAAAGAGGCCAGTGCAGGTAGACCTTAACCCGCACCAGGGATTGGAGCGGCTGGGTCTATGTGGAGATGGTCTTTGCCCTCTTCCTGGTCCATGGCTGCACCGAGAAAGTTTAGGGTTTATCATGGGTTCCCTACTACCCCCAAGGCTCCCCTCAAGTAGCCTGAAGCCCTAATTAGTCTGAAGTAGCCCGGACCAAGAGTAGTAGGGAAACACATGAGTTCAGGATTTAGGTTTAGCGTTTAGGCTAGGCAGCAGGGTTCAGAGCTGACACGTCAGAGTTGAGGTTTGTACCCGGCGGGGCAGCCTATGATCTTGTGAAAGCAGGATCCACAGACTCTAATGGGCAAAGGGCCCAAAGAACAACCAGGTAAGCATGCTCCGACCCCTAAATTTTGAAGCGTAAGAGCCCACGCTCAACCGGAAGCCACACTGAGCTACCCCGGGGCTCTAACAATATAAATGATACCTACATTGAGCCCTAAAGCCTATAGATAGTACCTACATGGAGCCTTACGGCTATTGTACCCTCTCCCAAACTGACATGAAACCCAACGTAGCCTTAATTGCAACGACAGCCTAAATGGCGCCTCTTGGGTTCCTTGTTATCCTGGAGGATGCCAGGCCCAATCAAAGTAATGGTGCCCAACATGGTTTTAGGGTTTAGCGTTCTAGCGGCCTTGAGGGTATAGCCCTTGACTCTACATCCTATCTAGAGGGTATACACCCGGTAATTTATTTCATGAGAAGGCCTCGGCAAACCCCACCTCCACAGTGGGACCCTAAAGTTATGGTTGTAAGATTGTTAGCATTATGATCCGTTTTAGAAACGCTAAATCATGGGGTCGAAATGTGGGGCTCGGGGCCATGGGTTTGCTCTACAACCCAACCCCGTTCTTGTAGCCCAAGTGCAAGCCACCTCAATGACCCAACATGGTTATTATGGGGTTATAAGTCCCACTCATTATCGGGATAGAATTGCCCCGAACCTCTAAGTAGATTCTAGACCCCAAGCCCTAGACCCTGAAACCAGCTGAAACCTATATAAACCCTAAACCCTCGACCCCTTCGAATCACAGGTCCTCGAGATCCTTCTGCGAATGTGCGTCCTTGGCTGGGTCGGCTACTGGTGCGGACCCGAAAAGTACTGGAACTGGTCCTTGGGCCTTAACCTGACATCTGGTTGGCCTGGAATGAAGGAGTGAAAAAACACTCCATAGAAACATCGGTCCCCCTTATCCCCCCAAATACTCTTTCTTTTGGTGGACTTCCAACTAGGGACCCCCCCCCCCCTTGTTGATTGAAAAACGTCAAGGTAGAACACCCAGAAGGGCCACCCGCTCCAAACCAGGGGTGGATCGTTGTTCAGAATTAGCATTATTCTACATTTGATGCCAACATGGAAGCAGAGACTGTTGACTCATGTAAGATAGCGCGGCCTGAGTCTAATGCAAGTACTTCACTTTATGCTCCTGCGAACAAGCATGGAATGTTTTAATGAAGTTCTTGCAGTTTGAACAGTCCGAGACCCCCTAAAGGATCCAAAAAATGAAACCCCCCAAATTTAAACCCATTACTACATTGGCGAAACTAAGGGATTATTAGGGGGTTCCATTTTTTGGATCCTTGAGGGGGTCTGGGGTACTATATTTCATGTTGGCGGATGGAGGGTAGGAATTGGTCAGGGTATTGAGGGTTCAACTTCGACGGATCATGCTAGACTTTTTGTGTTGCGTCGACATGCCAGTTCATAGGAGACACGCAGGACCTCATATAAGGCATGAGGATTATGTGACTTTGCACGGGCGTCTTCTGATGGCATTTGACAGAGGGCTGTTAACTGATGGCCGCACAGCATGTGTCTAAAATCATGTAGAGCCTTCCTTTGGGAACATTTGCTCCCAGGATCTTGTGTTGTTTGCTGGGGATAGGACAGAGACATGTCATGTGCCCCGTGCCCAGGTTGCTAGCTCTTGCGCAGCCCAAAACCTTGGTTTTAATACGAGGAAGGATGAGGGCCTCCCAAAACTGGACGAAGACTGCACTGTTCTCAAGATACTTGGTAGTTTCCCAAAGGTTCGGGTAGCTTTTTGTGGTCTATATTGGAGGTCCCCGTATTTTTGGAAACTACTACCTATGCTTCCCGTAGCGAACGTCCTGTTCGAAAGTGCTTGATCTTTATAGGCCGATTGTAGGCCACTTCCCCATGAAGGACAGCATGTTAGGTGACCACACCAGCAGACAGTTGTTTCTCATCCACGCCCAAAGCAAAAAGAGCCGAATGCCTCAACCTTTCGTAGTCGAATGTTGGTATACAATGAATACATACGTTTTTGGTAAGTAGTACATACATATATATATATATATTTACACATACATACGCATAAATATACTCCTCTAACAAAGTGTGCCAAAATTGAACTTTCAGTGGTGTATATATATATATATATGCTTTCTCTGTGCAATCCTAGGTTCGACATCTTCCTGATGACGACTGGCCTGTCAGACATTATTGTCCAGCTGGCCGGCGCCACGTCTGACATCGCTGGAACGTGCCTGCGTCATGTTTTGGCACGATGGTTCTGCCCGTTGCTCTCTTCTTCAAATACAACGTAGGGGATTGGGGTTTTCCCAAAATTAGGATAATATGGGGGCTACATAGGGATAATGGAAAAGAAATTGGAAGCTATTATTTAATTCTAAGCTTTAAAAAGGCAACATCCAACGGTTTCCTCTACTTGCTACCTGTGTTGTAACTTTGTTTTCGTGATCTCCCTGCCTAGCTCTTCAGCTTAGATTTCGGATTGCTTACGTTGGTCCTTGTTGATTACATTCCCCTAAGGGTCCAAGGACCTAAATAATAGGCTTTTAGGGCCCAAATACCATTAATATTATGGTATTGGGGCTGTAAAACCCTACTGTTTGAGTCCTTGGACCCTTAGGGTACTATTTAGGGTTTAGGATTTAGGCTAGGCTTTGCTCAGGTTCGATTTAGCTCCTGTTCGGATCTACTCAATGCGATGAAGCCTGCTGACCATATGCCAAAGCCGGTTTAGGGCTTAAGGCTTACTATATGAGCCATAGTCTAAACTCCTTAAAGGGGGGATATATAGGGGATTACAAGGAGGGGTTATTAAGGGGAATACTAGCAGTTTAGATAGTGGATCATATAGTGCCAACTCTAAACCCTAAACCCTAAACCCACTGCCCAGGGCGAACCAGGACAAGGACTGACGGAGCAAGTCGGAAGGGGTTGCGACACTTGTCCTGCAAAGTGGGTGCTCTACCCTCTTCCACACGAAATACAAATACGTTCTTATTGACACTTCTGACATTTTCTGATCGGCCTTGTTGCATGCCAAGCTGTGAGCTGAGCAGCCAATGTCTGTGTGTTGCATGCAGGCTCCATCCCCAGCAACATTGCCCAGCCACCTTTGCTGTACGATCCCGTGCTCTTGCCGCCATGTCCTGCAAGTGCTATGCCGCTCTGGTGCCTTCGGGCCCCCTAGTGCCCCACACCATCGAGCGCCGCCCCGTGGGAGCCGATGATGTGGCCATCGACATCAAGTTCGCAGGCATCTGCCACTCCGATGTGCACCAGGCGCGCGAAGAGTGGGGCGGCGCACTGTTCCCCATGGTGCCCGGCCACGAGATCGGTGGCTTCGTGACCGCTGTGGGCCCCAACGTGACCAGCTTCAAGGTTGGCGACAAGGTTGGTGTGGGCTGCATGGTTGACAGCTGCCGGGATTGCCAGTCCTGCAAGGAAGGTGACGAGAACTACTGCGCCACGGGGGCAGTGATGACTTATAACAGCAAGCACAAGTACAAGCACTGCCAGGAGTACACCGAGGATGGTGGCAAACCTACTTATGGCGGCTACTCCCAGAGCATCGTGGTGGACAAGAACTACGTGTGCCGCATCCCGGACAACCTGGACCTTGCTGGTGCCACGCCCCTGTTGTGTGCAGGCATCACCGTGTACTCGCCCATGGCCTACAACGGCCTGAAGGCAGGACAGAAGTTGGGTGTGGCCGGCCTTGGTGGCTTGGGTGCCATGGCCGTCATGATCGGCAAGGCCTGGGGCTGCGAAGTCACAGTTCTCTCACGCACCGAAAACAAGCGCGACGAGGCCATCAAGGAACTGAAGGCCGACAAGTTTGTAGTGATGTCCAACGAGGAGGATGTGAAGTCTGCTACCGCAAGCCTGGACATGATCATCGACACCATCGCGGCAAAGCATGACATCCCCACCTACCTCGACTTCCTGCGGCAGAACGGCAAGTTTGTGATGGTGGGGGTTCCCGCTGAGCCTCTTGACTTCCATGCCTTTTCCATCATTCCCAAGCGCAAGACCATCACCGGATCCCTCATCGGCGGTATCCGGGAGACGCAGGAGATGTTGGACTTCTGTGGAAAGCACGGCATCACCTGCCCGCATGAGATCATCAGCGGCGATAAGATCACGGAGTCCTACGACCGCGTGGTGAAGTCTGATGTGAAGTATCGCTTTGTGATCGACACCTCCACCTTCTGAGCATCGGGAACAGCTGGGTCTCACTTGCTGTCATAGGCTTCTCGAAGGAGAAGTCTATACAGGGTTTCTGTGTGGCCTGCGGTGAGCGACCCCGGACCT